>JAGIQG010000016.1:5516894-5604672 GCA_024679065.1 Sphyrna mokarran | reverse complement strand
AGAGAGGGAGAGAGAGAGAGAACAGAGAGATTAATATCACCGAGATAGAGAGAGAGGAGAGAGAGAGAGAACAGAGAGATTAATATCACCGAGAGAGAGAGAGAGAGAGAGAGGGAGAGAGAGAGAGAGAGAGAGAGAGAGAGAGAGAGAGAGAGAGAGAGAGAGATAGAGAGATAGAGAGAGAGAGAGATAGCGAGAGAGAGAGATAGAGACAAAGAGAGAGAGATAGAGACAGAGAGAGAGAGAGATAGAGACAGACAGAGGGAGCGACAGAGAGAGCGACAGAGAGATATAGAGACAGCGACAGACAGAGAGAGAGAGATAGAGAGAAACAGAGAGAGACAGAGTAGGAAAGAGAAAGAGAGAGAGAGACACACACAGACAGGGAGAGAAAGAGAGACAGGGAGAGAGGGGGAAAGAGAGAGAGAGAGACAAAGACAAAGACAGAGAAAGAAAGAGAGATTGAGACAGAGAGGAACAGAGAAAGAGACAGAGGGAGAGACAGGAGAGATTGAGACCTAGAGAGAGAGAGAGAGAGAAGGACAGAGAGAGAGAGACAGACAGAGAGATTGAGAAGGAGACAGAGAGAGCAGACGGAGCGAGACAGACAGGTTATTAAGCTAAACAGGTGTAGCAGTTGAGACAATGAGAAGGAAACTTGAAACAAAGCAGAGGAAAATAACATAGAAAGACAGATGATTAGAATGCTGGTATTTTACAGAGATCTGAGCCAGAGAGAGGCTGGAGGCTGATAAATATATCTTGCGCTGACAAGAGTATCAGAAATGCAGGAACGTGCTGAACCCAGCGTGTTCTCACTGAGAAGTCAATAAAGCGAATTCCACACTCATACAGGGGGAGCTTACTGAGGGCAAGTGAAAGAGCCCCAACAGGATAGGGTACAAACAGACTCCCCAATCTCCATCGTCCCGCACACAGAGAGAACCACAACATACAGAAAGCAAACTCTTTGGGACTGGGGAAGGGGCGGGGAGGTGGTGGTATGCTGGTTGGCATAGGGAGGGAGTGTGTGGTGGGGAGGCGGTAGAGGGTGGGGGGGGGCAGGATGGAGAAGGGAGAGGGCATGTGGAGGGGAAGAGGCTGTGGGGAATGGAGCGGGGAGGGGAGGAGGGGGATGGTGTATGGAGGAGGAGAGGGGGGATATGTGGAGTGGCGGGAGACAGGTGTGCGGAGGGTTTGAGGGGAGTGAGGGGAGTGAAGGGAGTGAGGGGAGTGAGTATATTAGAGTGGAGGAAGGCAGGTGTATGGAGGGGGGAGGGTATGGAGGGGGGGAAGGGGTGTGTGAAGAGTGAGAGTAGAGGGAGGATGTGAAGGAGGAGTGAGGGTAGGGGGAGGAGGGGAGTGGTGCCTCCACTATTTCCCGCAGAGGTACACTTCTGAAAAAAATGTGAGAAGCCCAACCACGTCCCCTTTCCCCCAGAGCCCCCTTCCCAAGTTTTACCTGGGGCAGTGCATTGGAGGGTTAGAGGTGAGGGTAAGGGATACCAAGGTAAATGAGGGTGAGGGGAGGTGGGTGGACTTCAGATTTGTCACTGAAATCACCCACTCCAGAAAACATGTAGGGAGAGGTGTAGGGGACGGAGGAGGTTACAGAGATAGGGAGGATTGTAGGGGACGGAGGAGGTTACAGAGATAGGGAGGATTGTAGGGGACGGAGGAGGTTACAGAGATCAGGAGGGGTGTAGGGGCTGGAGGAGGTTACAGAGATCGGGCGGATTGTAGGGGCTGGAGGAGGTTACAGAGATAGGGAGGATTGTAGGGGACGGAGGAGGTTACAGAGATCAGGAGGGGTGTAGGGGCTGGAGGAGGTTACAGAGATAGGGAGGATTGTAGGGGACGGAGGAGGTTACAGAGATAGGGAGGATTGCAGGGGACGGAGGAGGTTACAGAGATAGGGAGGATTGTAGGGGACGGAGGAGGTTACAGAGATCGGGCGGATTGTAGGGGCTGGAGGAGGTTACAGAGATAGGGAGAGTAATAGGAGGCTGGTGGAGTATTGCCAACGAGGATGAGAGTTTGAAATCGGAGATGTTGCGGGATTGATAATGAACCTCGGTCAGTGAGCACAGGAGTTCACGGATGAACAGGACTCGATACAGATTGGCCGGGGGTGGGCGGGGTAATATCAGAGGTATAAATTTACACGGGGTATCATTCATTGAACTCTCCCTTGTGCGCTTAGGCAAGCTTTCCCTCGTACATGACCTGGCTGGCCAACACTCCCCTGTGCCCAGCCAGTCCCAGATTCTCACCATTCCCTTGGGTGAACGAGGTTAATCCTGAATTCCCAATTGGGAATATCTGTGTGCACTGGTGGAGGGGGGGGGAGTGGGGAGAAATCTGATATCTCTGCAGAGAGTAATGCATCCAGCTCAGCAGTTATATATAGAGGGTCAGGAATCTCGATATTTATAGAGTGGGAATCTTAAGTGAAGGGAATATCTGAAAATATACTTTGGCACTCAATGCTTACTGCGCCGAGTTAAAATGCTCTGTGTGTGCCACAGATACTGGCACTGTGTTAAGAAAGGATCAGCATTTGATCTTAAAGCAGAGGCCACTTGTGCATTGAGTGAGAGCCCGGAATATTTTATTTTCCATCTGGCTTCTTATCTCTGATTCAATCTGAAGCCAACATCAAACTTTTCTTACCAGCGAGCGGCTAGCCGACCCTGCAAATCCCGTGCAGAACAAGTAGCACAGTAGTTAGCACTGCTGCCTCACAGCGCCAGGGACCTGGGTTTAATTCCCAGCTTGGGTTGCTGCATGCGTGGAGCCTGCACGTTCTCCCCGTGTCTGCGTGGGTTTCCTCCGGATGCTCCGCTTTCTTCCCACAGTCCGAAAGACATGGTGGATTTTCCATGCTAAATTGTCCCTTAGTGTCAGGGGGACTAGCTAGGGTAAACACATGGGGTTATGGGGATGGGGTCTGGGTGGGATTGGGGTCAGTGATGGGCCGAATGGCCTCCTTCTGCCCTGGATGATTCTATGAAACTTCAGATTAAATATTCATTCATTCAATCAACCCACATCATCGTACAGGACAGATAGAAGTTTTAAGTTCATTGTTTATTTATTAATGTCACAAGTAGGCTTAATTAACACTGCAATCAAGTTACTGTGAAAATTCCCTTGTTGCCACAATCAGGCGCCTGTTCAGGTACACCGAGGGAGAATTTAGCACAACCGATGCACCTACAGCTTTCAGACTGTGGGAGGAAGCTGGAGCACCCGGAGGAAACCCACACAGACACAGGGAGAATGTGCAGACTCCACCCAGATAGTGGCCCGGGAATCGAACCCGGTTCTCCGGCGCTGTGAGGCAGCAGTGCCAACCACTGTGTCACCAATAGATTGCAGAGAGCCAAGCGTGAAGGGCTGGCATCCTGTAGTTGTGCAAATAAATCATTCTGAAAAAGTGTTGAGGAATGTCCCCTTCAACTTGACGGTAACCTCACCATTAGGTTGCAAAACACCACTTGCAAGGGACAGCCATTCTTTAGTCACTTAGGGATCTTGGCTTCATGTCACACTATCTGTAACCCCCATGACTTGCCTGGGTTTGCAAAATACCTCACTTGCTGTGCTGTCTGGAGACAATACACATCTCTCTAACCTGTGCTCAGTGCTCCTTCCACTCACATTGTTTAGCCACTTTAAGACTTGAATAGCAGGTTAGGTGTAAAGATTCACATTCTAATCAGCAATCTGTAAACAGTCTGTGCTGTTATGTGTGCTGTTTGAGACCAGAACACCTCATTCGCCTGACGAAGGCCAGAGGGTCAAAAGCTTGTGAGTTTACTATCAAACAAATCGGTTGGATTTAAACCTGGTGTTATCAGACTTCTTACTAGGGAAGTGTATATAGATTGACTCTAAGTGTATCCTCCACTTATAGGGAACGACTTCCTACCACCATATTACATTTCGGAGAACCAACTTTTTTTAATTCATTCGTGGGACATGGGCGCCACTGGTCACCACTTACTGCCCATCCCTCGTTGCCCCGGGGGATAGTTGAGAGTCAACCACATTGCTGTGGTTCTGGAGTCACACGTAACCCAGCCCAGATAAGGATGGCAGATTCCCTTCCCTAAAGAACCAGATGGGTTTTTCCCCTACAATCCACAATGGTTTCATGGTTATCAGTAGATTCTGATAGCTTTTATTGAATCCATTTTCCACCATCTGCTGTGCCGGGATTCGAACCCAGGTCCCCAGGACGTTACCTGGATTAATAGTCCAGTGATAATACCACTAGGCCATCGCCTCCCCAAGGAGGCGAAGGATATAACTACAGCCAATATTTTCAGGCACCGTGGGTCAGACTAAATGGATCAAGAGTCAAATTCTTTCAATAATGCTGGAGATTTTGCCCTTATTCAGGCATGACCCTGATTTTGCATTCCCACCGAGATGTTTAGTCCGCTTTTAGCACCTGCATCGCAAGAACCCAAGCCAAGCAAAAGTAGATCAGAAATAGAAACATGTCAGGGGCTATTTTAGTACCCTTGGCATTCTGCGCCTCTGCCTCAGTCCCGCCACAATCAGAACTGGGTAAGAAGTCTCACAACAGCAGGTTAAACTCCAACAGGTTTATGTGGAGTCACGAGCTTTCGGAGCGGTGCCCCTTCATCAGGTGAGGCACTCACCCGATGAAGGAGTGGCACTCCAAAAAAGTTTGCCATTCCACACATAAACCAGTTGGACTTTAAGCTGGTATTATGAGACTTCACATTGTGCCCACCCCCTGTCCAAAGCTGGCACCTCCACATCATGTGTTGAATTGCACTATATCCTGTTGGCAGTGAGGTACACCAACCACATTAATTGCCACTGCACACAATCTCAAGGCAAATGACAAGCACAGTGTGACCAAAACGGGAAACAAGTCCTGGTTTAGCGATGGGGAAATTAGACCATATCATTAAGAACCAGTCAAGTTCAACCCAAGAGAATTCAACCTTTTGCCAACAACTTTGTACAGAATTTTGGTGAGGCCACCGTTAAGGTTAAAAGTTGATTTATTAGTCACAAGTCGGCTTACGTTAACACTGCAATGAAACCACTGAAAATCCCTGAGTCGCTACAGTCCGGTGCCTGTTCGGGTACACTGAGGGAGAATTTAGCACAGCCCAATGCATCTAACCCAGTACGTCTTTTGGACCACGGGAGGAAACCAGAGCATCCGGAGGAAACCCACCCAGACACGGGGACAACGTGCAGACTCCACACCGACAGCGGCCCAAGGACGGGAATCAAACCCGAGTCCCTTACGCTGTGAGGCAGCAGTGCTAATCATTGTACCATCATACCACCTCACAGAGTGAAGTTGTGGTCACCATATATTAGGAAGGATGTGGTTGTATTGGAGACGGGGCAGGGGAAGTGCAGAGGAGATCCACCAGGATGCTGCCTGGGATGGAGAATTTAAGTTATAAAGAGAGGGTGCGTAGGCTTGAGATGTTTTCTCTGGAGCAGAGAAGACTGAGGGGTGACCTGATCGAGCTGTTCAAATTATGAGGGGCACGGAGAGAGTGAGTAGGGAGCAGTTGTTCCCCTTAGTTGAAGGGGTCAGTCATAAGGGGACACAGGTTCAAGGTGAGAGACAGAAGGATTAAGAGGAATTTGGAGAAAAAACAGAGGTTAGTGATGGTGTGGAATGTGCTGCCTGGGAGGGTGGTGGAGGCAGGCTTGCATCCTTTAATAAGTATCTGGGTTAGCACTTGGCACGGTGCCGTAACGGTTAGCACTGCTGCCTCACAGCACCATGGACCCGGGTTCGATTCTCGGCTTGTCACTGCTCGCGCGGAGTTTGCACATTCTCCCCATCTCTGCATGGGTTTCCTTCAGGTGCTCCGCTTTCCTCCTACAGTCCAAAAGGTGTTAGGTGGATCAGTCATGTTTAAATTGCCCCTTAGTATCAGGGAGACTAGCTAGGGTAAATGCATGGAGTTATGGGGATAGGACCTGGTTGGTGCAGACTCGATGGGCTGAATGGCCTCCTTCTGCACTGTTGGATTCGATGACAACATTCAAGGCAATGGGCCAGGAGCTGGTAAATGGGCTTAGGTGGGAGTGCAGGCATTTCCCATGTGCCGGTGCAGACTCGATGGGCTGAAGGGCCTCTTCTGCCCTGTATGATTCTATAAACTTGTGCCCAATATTTCTTCTTCCAGTGGACTCTGGTGGGTACGAATATTACAGAACCATTTGCAATCATTTGTGGAGGACTCGCCCACAGTGATGCCCGCTGGGGTCATATCGCAACAAGAGAGGCAGTTCGGCCCATCGTGCCAGTTCTGACCCTTTGCAAGAGCTCTCCGATTAGCCCCAATCACCATGACCCTTTCCCTGTAACTCTTCAAATCACTGGGATTTTCCTGAATGTTCCTGGTGGAGAAGGTGAGGCGGCGGTAGGTATCCAAGCGACTGGGAAAAGCTGGGATGGTTCTCCTTGGAGCGGGGAAGGTTAAGGGGGGAGATTGAGTTGAGGCGTCGTATGGGGGCGGGGTTTGGATGGAGTGAATGAGGAGAAAGTGTTTCCGGGGACAGGAGGGACAGATTGAAGAGATTCAGGAAAAGAACCAGAGAGGAGGGAAAGGTGGAGGATTTATATTTAAACACAGTGAGTTGTGAACTGGAAGGTGTTTCCTGAAGGGGTGGGGGAAGGAGATTCAATGGGAACTTTTTGATTTAATCTGATTTATTGTCACATGCATTAACATACAGCGAAAAGTACTATTTCTTTCACGCCATACAGACACAGCATACCGTTCGTAGAGAAGGAGAGTGCAGAATGTATGTTACATTCATAGTTAGGGTGTAGAGAAAGATCAACTTAATGCAAGGTAGGTCCATTCAAAAGCCTGACGGCAGCAGGGAAGAAGCTATTCTTGAGTCGGCTAATACGTGACCCCAGATTTTTGTATCTTTTTCCCCCAACGGAAGAAGGTGGAAGAGAGAATGTGTGCGGGGTACTTTAAAAGAGAGGAAATTGGAGGATTACTAGATGGGAAAAAGATTAACAGAGATAGGGGAGAAGAAAGAGCAGGGGGAGACAGTGGGGATGAATTGTTTGAGGTACAGCACAGGAATGGTAGGCTGAATAGAACATAGAACATTACAGCACAGAACAGGCCCTTCGGCCTTCGATGTTGCGCCGACCAATATAAAAAGCAATGCCCCTCCAAACTAAACCATTCCCTTCTCTTCCATATATTTATAAACTAAAATGGTCTTCCTCTTTTGCTGTTTGATTTCACGATGCTATGATTGTAATCACTGCCTCAATTTGTTTCAACTCTCTCTCGTCTGGGTACTGCCATTGGAAAAGATCTCCCCCCCGATCTATTCAAACAAAACCCAACAAGGGTTTTAAACCTTTCACACGTTTAGGAATTAAGTAGATTTTTCTGTGTCAGCACCCCTGCCAATAATTACAGGGTTTGACAGAGAGCTTGCAAAAGTGGTGGGAGATTGATGGAGAGAGCGTGAAAAAAAAAATTCACTCAAACAGGGAGAGAGAAAGAGAGAGGCGCACGCATGTACACAGGGCAAGAGAGGGAGGGAGAGAGAGAGAGAAAACACATGGAAAAAGACAGAGAGAACGTGTGTGTGAGATAAAGAGAGACAGACCGATGGAGACAGAGAGAGCCACACACAAAGGAGAGACAGAGAGACAAAAAGAGAGGGAGATACATACACCCATGGAGTGAGTGAAAGAATGAGGGAGGGAGATACACATGGGGAGAGAGAGAAAGAATGAGAGAGTGATTCACACACACATGGGGAGAGAGAAACGGTGAGACACAGACTCACACACATGGGAAGGAAAGTGAGCGAGGGAGAGAGAGAGAGAGACTCTCACACATAGGGAGAGAAAGTGAAAGAGAGACACGCATGGGGAGAAAGAGTGAGCGGGAGATTCATACATGGGGAGAGAAAGCATGAGAGACAGACTCACGCACATGGGAAAGAAAGTGAACGAGAGAGAGAGACTCACACATGGGGAGAGAAAAAGCAACACAGGGAGAGTGAAAGAATGAGAGGGGAAGACACACACACACATACACACAGAGTGAAAGAATCAGAGAGGGACAGAGACAGAGAAATCTCAGCTTTATTTAAGTGCTGAGCCCCTCCCTTGCACTGTGCATATGGAATGTTTCAGAGCAGCAGAAGGATGGTGTGTATCAGGATTACCGGACAGACAGCTCTGTGTTTAACCTCAGCTGCTGTGCAAACAACTGCAGTAAATCCACCCCCCACCCCCCGCCAAACCCTCTCTACCCAGTAACCAGAGAGCTGGGCAGAGGTTAATAAGCAGAGGGGCTGTCCCATAGGGGAGGAGAAGGAGGAGGCCAGGGTAAGGTCTGCACACGCAGCTGGTCAGCGCTACAGACTCGACCCCCACACCGACACATGCTGGGACCCACGTCCTTCCCACTGCCTTAGTTCAACAACAACTTTCGTGTATATAGCACCTTTACCACTGTGCAATGGCTCATGGTGATTCGCAGAAGCGATTAACAGAAAGAGTTTGGTTCCCCAGCTACACAAGGAGATATTAGGGATTAGTCAACAAATGCTCAGTTAAAGAGGTCAGTTTTAAGGACCATCTTAAAGAAGAGAGGAAGAGAGAGAGAGGGTGAGACAGAGAGAAAGGGAGAGGGACAGCAAGAGAGAGAGAGAGAGAGAGAGAAGGACAGAGAGAGAGGGGGGGGGACAGTGAGAGAGAGAAAGGGAGAGAGACAAGTGGGAGAGAGAGGACAGAGAGAGAGGGGGGGGAGGAGCAGTGAAGAGAGAGAGAGAGAGGGGGGGACAGTGAGAGAGAGAAAGAACAGAGAGAGAGGGGAGGGGGGAGACAGTGAGACGAGAGAGAGAGAGAGAGAGAGGGGGGGACAGTGAGAGAGAGAAAGGACAGAGAGAGAGGGGGGGGGGGACAGTGAGAGAGAGAAAGGGAGAGAGGAACAGTGGGAGAGAGAGGACAGAGAGAGAGAGGAGGGGGGGAGACAGTGAGACAGAGAGAGAGAGAGAGAGAGGGGGGGGACAGTGAGAGAGAGAAAGGACAGAGAGAGAGGGAGAGAGGGACAGAGAGAGAGAGAGGACAGAGAGAGAGAGGAGAAGAGGGGGGGGGGAGACAGTGAGAGAGAGGGAGAGGAGAGGGAGAGAGGACAGAGGGGGGGGCGGAGACAGTGAGAGGGGGGGGAGACAGTGAGAGAGAGAGAGAAAGGGGGACAGCGAGAGAGAGAGAGAGAGAGAGAGAGAAGGACAGAGAGAGAGAGAGAGAGGGGGGACAGTGAGAGAGAGAAAGAGAGAGAAAGGGACAGAGAGAGAGAGGGAGTGGGACAGAGAGAGACAGAAAGGGAGACAGACGGTAAGAGAAAGTCAGAGAAGAGAGAGAGAGAGACAGAAAGAGGTAGAGAGATTGAGACAGAGTGAAAGGGGGAGAGAGAGAGAGAGAGAGAGAGAAAGACAGAGAGATCAAAGAGGAATTCCAGGCCTTTGACCTGTCCAGGCAACTAAAAGCATGGCTGCCAATGCTGGAGCAATGGCAACTGCGAGATGCTCAACAGGATGGAATTGGAGGAGACAGATCTCAGAAAGTGGTAGGGGTCTGGAGGAGGTTGCAGAGATAGGGAGGGTTGTAGAGGCTGGAGGGGGAACAGAGATAGGGAGGGGTGTAGGGGCTGGAGGAGATTACACAGATAGGGAGGGTTGTAGGAGCTGGAGGAGGTTACAGAGATAGGGAGGGGTGTAGGGGCTGGAGGAGGTTACAGAGATAGGGAGGGTTGTAGGGGCTGGAGGAGGTTACAGAGATAGGGAGGATTGCAGAGGCTGGAGGAGGTTACAGAGATAGGGAGGATTGCAGAGGCTGGAGGAGGTTACAGAGATAGGGAGGGAGAATATTTAACCAGCGATAGCATCTCCAGCGATCTCCACACTCACATGGTGTAATGAGGGATAACCAAGTCTAATCAGAATCACATGAGACTGGAGAAAGAACACATTCCCAGAATCAAATTAAACCTCTCCCTTTTTAAACAAAATAAGAGCCAAGACTATTCCTGGGTGTCCCTGGATGTTCAAAAGCTGCTCAATGAGACAGAATTTACGAGCAGTAAGATTTTGTGATTAACGAGGTAGCCTCAGGTTTAATATTCAACTCTCTGGGATTGGGACTGTGAGTTTGCTGAGCGCTTTGCCTTTCATGTAAAACCTCCCCCTCTCCGAGAGATTAACAGGGAGGAGGAATGAATAGGGGTGTTCACAATTATAAGGGAGGATGTTTAGAAGGAGTGAATGAGGAGAAAGTGTCTCCAGTGACAGGAAGGTGGGTAACTAGAGGGGCGAGTGACAGATTGAAGAGAATCGGGAAAAGAACCAGAGGTGGGAGGTAAAGAGAGTTGTTCTGATCTGGAAGGTGCTGCCTTGAAAAGGCAGTGGAAGCAGATTCAATTTCAAAAGGAGGGAGGTAAATACTGGAGGGGAAAGATTAGCAGAGATAAGGGGGAGAGAGCAGGGGAAGGAGAATGGAGACGAGTTGTATAGGTCGTACAGAGAGTTAGGAAGACACCATTGGGCAAACGGTCTCCTACTATGCTGTAAATGCCTCCTAGATCCACTCCCCTTCCTCCCCCCCAGCCCAATGTCAACCCCCCACCCCCTCCCTGATCAAAATGTGGAGGGGATGATTAATTGCAACACAGAGCCTCCAATGTGATACACACAACACACCTGGGACCTTGTCTGAGGGGCAGCTGGTGTCTCAATCACCAGATGTCTGCTCTCATCTCCTTCCCCTCTCCCAAGCTTTCATCTTGCCTTGCCAAACTTGGGGCCAATTGAACAATAGCACAAAAAGCTAATTACACCGTTCCGCACACTCCACTCTGCACCCAATCAGACTTGAGTGCCGGCTCAGAAATGTCAAGTGACAGACTGCGAGGAAAAGACTGGGGGCAACATATTCACACAAATCCCTCAGGGATAGCTATAGGTTCACCAGCACCAGATAGTAGTGTTATAGTGACAGACCCGTCCCCACCAGAACAGTATCACAGTGCTATAGTGACAGACCCGTCCCCACCAGAACAGTATCACAGTGTTATAGTGACAGACCCTTCCCCACCAGAACAGTATCAGAGTGTTATAGTGACAGACCCTTCCCCACCAGAACTGTATCACAGTGTTATAGTGACAGACCCGTCCCCACCAGAACAGTATCACAGTGTTATAGTGACAGACCCTTCCCCACCAGAACTGTATCAGTGTTACAGTGACAGACCCATCCCCACCAGAACTGTATCACAGTGTTATAGTGACAGACCCGTCCCAACCAGAACTGTATCACAGTGTTATAGTGACAGAGCTGTCCCCACCAGAACTGTATCACAGTGTTACAGTGACAGACCCTTCCCCACTAGAACTGTATCACAGTGTTATAGTGACAGACCCGTCCCAACCAGAACTGTATCACAGTGTTATAGTGACAGACCCATCCCCACCAGAACTGTATCAGTGTTATAGTGACAGACCCTTCCCCACCAGAACTGTATCACAGTGTTGGGCCTCCCCACCAGAACTGTATCACAGTGTTATAGTGACAGACCCTTCCCCACCAGAACTGTATCACAGTGTTATAGTGACAGACCCTTCCCCACCAGAACTGTATCACAGTGTTATAGCGACAGACCCATCCCCACCAGAACTGTATCACAGTGTTATACACTGACAGACCCGTCCCCAACAGTACTGTATCCCACTGTTATACACTGACAGATGTGTCTGCAACAGTACTGTACCCCAGCGTTATACACTGACAGAGCCGTCCCCACCAGAATTGTATCACAGTGTTATAGCGACAGACCCATCCCCACCAGAACTGTATCACAGTGTTATAGTGACAGACCCATCCCCACCAGAACTGTATCACAATGTTATAGCGATAGACCCATCCCACCAGAACTGTATCACAGTGTTATAGCGACAGACCCATCCCCACCAGAACTGTATCACAGTGTTATAGTGACAGACCCATCCCCACCAGAACTGTATCACAGTGTTACAGTGACAGACCCGTCCCCACCAGAACTGTATCACAGTGTTATAGAGACAGACCCGTCCCCACCAGAACTGTGTCACAGTGTTATAGTGACAGACCCATCCCCACCAGAACTGTATCGGTGTTATTGTGACAGACCCATCCAAACCAGAACTGTATCACAGTGTTATAGCAACAGACCCGTCCCCACCAGAACTGTATCACAGTGTTATAGTGACAGACCCGTCCCCACCAGAACTGTATCACAATGTTATAGCGATAGACCCATCCCACCAGAACTGTATCACAGTGTTATAGTGACAGACCCTTCCCCACCAGAACTGTATCACAGTGTTATAGTGACAGACCCTTCCCCACCAGAACTGTATCGCAGTGTTATAGTGACAGACCCTTCCCCACTAGAACTGTATCACAGTGTTATAGTGACAGACCCGTCCCAACCAGAACTGTATCACAGTGTTATAGTGACAGACCCTTCCCCACCAGAACTGTATCAGTGTTATAGTGACAGACCCGTCCCCACCAGAACAGTATCACAGTGTTATAGTGACAGACCCGTCCCAACCAGAACTGTATCACAGTGTTATAGTGACAGAGCTGTCCCCACCAGAACTGTATCACAGTGTTATAGTGACAGAGCTGTCCCCACCAGAACTGTATCACAGTGTTATAGTGACAGACCCGTCCCAACCAGAACTGTATCACAGTGTTATAGTGACAGAGCTGTCCCCACCAGAACTGTATCAGTGTTACAGTGACAGACCCATCCCCACCAGAACTGTATCACAGTGTTATAGTGACAGAGCTGTCCCCACCAGAACTGTATCAGTGTTACAGTGACAGACCCATCCAAACCAGAACTGTATCACAGTGTTACAGAGACAGACCCTTCCCCACCAGAACTGTATCACAGTGTTACAGTGACAGACGCTTCCCCACTAGAACTGTATCACAGTGTTATAGTGACAGACCCGTCCCAACCAGAACTGTATCACAGTGTTATAGTGACAGACCCTTCCCCACCAGAACTGTATCAGTGTTATAGTGACAGACCCGTCCCCACCAGAACAGTATCACAGTGTTATAGTGACAGACCCGTCCCCACCAGAACTGTATCACAGTGTTATAGTGACAGAGCTGTCCCCACCAGAACTGTATCAGTGTTACAGTGACAGACCCATCCAAACCAGAACTGTATCACAGTGTTACAGAGACAGACCCTTCCCCACCAGAACTGTATCACAGTGTTATAGTGACAGACCCGTCCCAACCAGAACTGTATCACAGTGTTATAGTGACAGAGCTGTCCCCACCAGAACTGTATCACAGTGTTACAGTGACAGACCCTTCCCCACTAGAACTGTATCACAGTGTTATAGTGACAGACCCGTCCCAACCAGAACTGTATCACAGTGTTATAGTGACAGACCCTTCCCCACCAGAACTGTATCAGTGTTATAGTGACAGACCCGTCCCCACCAGAACAGTATCACAGTGTTATAGTGACAGACCCGTCCACCAGAACTGTATCACAGTGTTATAGTGACAGAGCTGTCCCCACCAGAACTGTATCACAGTGTTATAGTGACAGAGCTGTCCCCACCAGAACTGTATCACAGTGTTATAGTGACAGACCCATCCCCACCAGAACTGTATCACAGTGTTATAGTGACAGAGCTGTCCCCACCAGAACTGTATCAGTGTTACAGTGACAGACCCATCCAACCAGAACTGTATCACAGTGTTATAGTGACAGACCCGTCCCAACCAGAACTGTATCACAGTGTTATAGTGACAGACCCGTCCCCACCAGTACTGTATCAGTGTTACAGCGACAGACCCATCCAAACCAGAACTGTACCACAGTGTTATAGCGACAGACCCATCCCCACCAGAACTGTATCACAGTGTTATAGTGACAGAGCTGTCCCCACCAGAACTGTATCACAGTGTTATAGTGACAGAGCTGTCCCCACTAGAACTGTATCACAGTGTTACAGTGACAGACCCTTCCCCACCAGAACAGTATCACAGTGTTATAGTGACAGAGTTGTCCCCACCAGAACTGTATCACAGTGTTATAGCGACAGACCCATCCCCACCAGAACTGTATCACAGTGTTATAGTGACAGACCCGTCCCCACCAGAACTGTATCACAGTGTTATACACTGACAGACCCGTCCCCAACAGTACTATATCCCACTGTTATACACTGACAGATGTGTCTCCAACAGTACTGTACCCCAGTGTTATACACTGACAGAGCCGTCCCCACCAGAATTGTATCACAGTGTTATAGCGACAGACCCATCCCCACCAGAACTGTATCACAGTGTTATAGTGACTGAGCTGTCCCCACCAGAACTGTATCACAGTGTTATAGCGACAGGCCCATCCCCACCAGAACTGTATCACAGTGTTATAGTGACAGAGCTGTCCCCACCAGAACTGTATCACAGTGTTATAGTGAAAGAGCTGTCCCCACCAGAACTGTATCACAGTGTTATAGCGACAGGCCCATCCTCACCAGAACTGTATCACAGTGTTATAGTGAAAGAGCTGTCCCCACCAGAACTGTATCACAGTGTTATAGCGACAGGCCCATCCTCACCAGAACTGTATCACAGTGTTATAGTGACAGAGCTGTCCCCACCAGAACTGTATCACAGTGTTATACACTGACAGACCCATCCCCACCAGAACTGTATCAGTGTTATACACTGACAGACCCGTCCCCAACAGTACTGTATCCCACTGTTATACACTGACAGATGTGTCTCCAACAGGACTATACCCCAGTGTTATACACTGACAGAGCCGTCCCCACCAGAATTGTATCACAGTGTTATAGCGACAGACCCATCCCCACCAGAACTGTATCACAGTGTTATAGTGACAGAGCTTTCCCCACCAGAACTGTATCACAATGTTATAGCGATAGACCCATCCCACCAGAACTGTATCACAGTGTTATAGTGACAGAGCTGTCCCCACCAGAACTGTATCACAGTGTTATAGCGACAGACCCATCCCCACCAGAACTGTATCACAGTGTTATAGTGACAGACCCATCCCCACCAGTACTGTACCCCAGTGTTATACACTGACAGACCCGTCCCCAACAGTACTGTATCCCACTGTTATACACTGACAGATGTGTCTCCAACAGTACTGTACCCCAGTGTTATACACTGACAGAGCCGTCCCCACCAGAATTGTATCACAGTGTTATAGCGACAGACCCATCCCCACCAGAACTGTATCACAGTGTTATAGTGACAGACCCGTCCCCACCAGAACTGTATCACAGTGTTATAGTGACAGACCCGTCCCCACCAGAACTGTATCACAGTGTTATAGTGACAGACCCGTCCCCACCAGTACTGTACCCAGTGTTATACACTGACAGACCCATCCCCACCAGTACTGTACCCAGTGTTATACACTGACAGACCCGTCCCCAACAGTACTGTATCCCAGTGTTATACACTGACAGACCCTCCCCTCAGTACTGTACCCCAGTGTTATACACTGACAGACCCATTCCCAGCAGTACTGTACCCCAGTGTTATACACTGACAGACCCATCCCCACCAGTACTGTACCCTAGTGTTATACACTGACAGACCCGTTCCCAGTAGTACTGTACCCCAGTGTTATACACTGACAGACCCATCCCCACCAGTACTGTACCCCAGTGTTATACAGTGACAGACCCGTCCCCAGCAGTACTGTACCCCAGTGTTATACAGTGACAGACCCATCCCCAGCAGTACTGTACCCCAGTGTTATACAGTGACAGACCCATCCCCACCAGTACTGTACCCTAGTGTTATACACTGACAGACCCATTCCCACCAGTACTGTACCCCAGTGTTATACAGTGACAGACCCGTCCCCACCAGTACTGTACCCCAGTGTTATACAGTGACAGACCCATCCCCACCAGTACTGTATCCTAGTGTTATACAGTGACAGACCCATCCCCACCAGTACTGTATCCTAGTGTTATACAGTGACAGGTCTATTTCCCATAACACGATCCCATGTTTTACAGTTTTTCCAGATACACGTTTTGGCTCTAGCCCTGTTCCAATTTCCCACAGCTTGAACAAATGCGCTGAAAAAAAAATCTTCACATATTTTGCATTGCATTATTCTGAATCACCATTTGGCAGGGCCTGCAGTTTCCATCACTTCCCGATCCCACCTTAAGCCATCTCCACGGCGACCATCCCTGACTTCCAACAGAAGCACAGGAAAAGTTGCTCCCCCGGCCCATCTGTGCCCCATCAATGTGAGCGGTGTCCCCACGGAGCCCCCTGGGGCCATAGAAGGTTCCGGGAAGACCGGGACTGAAGTAGGCCGCAGATTTCTCAGTCAGCTGACCCAAGCAGGGCCTGGTGTGGCGTTCGCATCCAATCTCCACTCTGTGCAACGCTGCACAAAAATTAAACGCCTCACGGCACCATATCCCGAAAAGTCCATGTCCTCCGGCCTGGGGGGAAGGGACACCACGAGGCAGCAGGGAGTGCCCATTAACTGCTGCACCTCAACCACACAAGTAACGGGGCCTGAAGCAACCTTGCTCTCTCCGAGATGCAGGTTGGGAAAAGAAAATCCCCGGCTTCACAAATGACCCAGGCCCAGCAGAATCCTAAAAATAAACCTGGGCTGTAAAAAATAATCCTCGAACAGCTGCCTCCCTCAGACACAGAAGTGGCCTGAGAAACAGCTGACCTCTCTTCCCCGGAGGAGCCCTCATCGCTCGGAAAGTATGAGTTCGGGATCCACTCATTTTTTTGGGGGAAAAATCCGAGACTCACGCCCCCTCGTTCTCCCTCCGCTACACTGGGCGAAGGGCTTGTCCGTCTGGGTACCACACACCTTTCCCCCCGCCCCTCCCATTCCCCTTTTCTCTGGGATGATGTGGGCTGCTCACACTCTCTCACTTAACCCCCCCCTCCCACCCCGTCCCCTGCCTCGTGTCAGCACTGCTCCCAATCCTGCACCGCAGACTTGATCCAAGTCTCGCAGCTCAGAGTTAGAGAGGCCATTCTCCAGGGGAAGTGATGCCCTGTCTGAGGGGTGTTATTGGGAGGGTGAGGGGGGAGAGGAGAGGGCAATGATGCCCTGTCTGAGGGGGATACTGCTGGAAGGGTTGAGGGCGGGGGTGCAGTGATGCCCTGTCTGAGGGGGGCACTACCGGAGGGTTGAGGGGGTGCAGTGATGCCCTGACTGAGGGGGGGCATACTAGGAGGATTGAGGGGGGAGTGCAGTGATGCCCTGTCTGAGGGGGGCATTGCTGGGAGGGTTGAGGGGGGGATGCAGTGATGCCGAGGTGGGGGGGCACTACTGGGAGAGGTGGGGGGTGCAGTGAGCCCTGGGGGGGGGGGGGCGGGGGGGCACGACTATTGGGAGAGGTGGGTGCAGCGATGCCCTGTTGAAGGGCATTGTTGGGGGGGGAGGGGGATGTTCAGTGATGCCCAATTTGAAGGGTATTGTTGGACAGATGGGGGAGAGAACTCCACCTTATCGGGGGTGGGGGGGGGGGATGGGGAGTGCTGCCCTGTAGAAGCTGCACTGCTGGCGAGGTGAGCGGGAGGGGGGGGGATTGCAATGCCCTGTCCGAGGGGCACGGTCGGGGACAGATGTGGGGAGGGGAACCCGCCTTGTCGGGAGGAAGGTGGGGTGGGGGAGTGCCGTCCTGACAGAGGAGCACTGCTGAGGGTGAGGGCCACTGTGTTGGAGGGAGAGTAGTGGGTGAGGTGGGGGGAGGGTGCTGACTTAGGGGCCCCACTCCCCCCCCACCTTCCCACTTCTTCAAGTGAACATTAAACACTCCAGTCGCTGTTTGGAGAAGGGGGGGGTGGTGTGAGCCGTCCCTCCTCGCAGCCTTGGAGGGGGAAGGGGGAGGATTATCTGGGTTCCCCCCCCACCTCCACCACCCGAACAGGTAGTGCGGCTGCTTGCGGGATCTTGCTGTGCCAACTTCTGTTTTGCCCTCCTCCCTGCTGAGCTCCGTCTCAACTTCTGTCACTACCCCTCACCACTACCCACCCCCCCCACCAAGTCATCACTTTGTCCCACTCACACCCTCCCCTCTCCCCCCGCCTCCACACTGCCTCTCCCCAACATAAACTGGTACCTTTAAGAGAGAGAGAGAGAGAGAAAGTGGGGCAGTCGGAGTGGGTGGGGGGGGAAATAAAATTCAGGGCAGTCTCCTCCTACCCCACAACCCTTCAAACCCCCCTCCCCACAAGCTACCACTCTTAAAGGAAAAGGCCACTTCTGGCACAAGTTGGGTGTGGCATCAGTGGCCCTGAATAGTGGGTGGGGCCTGTCCCTTTAAGAGAGACTGAGCTCACCTCCTTGGCCTCATCCCGAGAGGAGCCCCCGGGGTTGGGGTGGTGGGGGAGGGAGGGGGAGGATGACAGAGGGACTATGCGCGGTCACTCATAATTACAGGGCCCAGCACAGGAGGGGTGGGGTGGGGGGGGGGGGGGGGGGGTGGTGGGGGGGTGTCGGAGGAGAGAGGGAGGGTGGCTGTTGGGAGTGGGCTGATTGTAAAGCTGCCGCAACATGTTTCGCACTTGCCAAAGGCAGTCATTCATCACCCACCCCGGCTGGTAACTCACCAAGCCTCCTGTTTACGCTCGGAGTGAGTGTCCGTGTACCACCCCCCACCCCGCTCCTCCACCTCCCTCTGAGAAGCAAGCCCTGGATCCGATCTCCGGTGCTGAAGGGGCGGGAGAGAATCTTATCCAAGAGAATGCGTGGAATGCAGGGCTAACCTGCCCTGTACACTCGGTCACAAAACGGAGCCGCAGAGATAGGGGAGACTCACCCTCCGCCTCCCGCCCTGATACACTGTAGCCCCCCCCCCCCCCCCCCCGACACACTGCACTCCCTCTCCCCCACCCCGACACTCTGCACTCCCTCCACTGTCCCGACACACTGCACTCCCCTCTCTTCCCACCCCGACACACTGCATTCCCTCTCCCTCCACCTGACACTCTGCACTCCCTCCACTGTCCCGACACCACTGCACTCCCTCTCCCCCCACCCCGACACACTGCATTTCCTCTCCTCCACCCCGACACTCTGCACTCCCTCCACTGTCCCAACACACTGCACTCCCCTCTTCCCCCACCCTGACACACTGCATTCCCTCTCCCTCCACCCTGACACTCTGCACTCACCCCTCCCTCCACCCTGACACTCTGCACTCCCCCACCCCACCACCCCGACACACTGCATCCCTCTCCCTCCACCCTGACACTCTGCACTCACCTCCCCCCACCCCGCACTCTGCACTCCCTCCACTGTCCCGACACACTGCACTCCCCTCTCCCCCCACCCCGACACACTGCACTCCCCTCTCCCCCACCCCGACACACTGCACCCCCTCTCCCCCACCCCGACACACTGCACTCCCCTCTCCCTCCACCCGACACTCTGCACTCCCTCCACTGTCCCGACACACTGCACTCCCTCTCCTTCCACCCTGACACTCTGCACTCACCTCTCCCCCAACCCCGACACACTGCACTCCTCCCCTCCACCCCGACACTCTGCACTCCCTCCACTGTCCCGACACACTGCACTCCCCTTCCCCCACCCCGACACACTGCACCGACCCTCTCCCCCCACCCCGACACACTGCACTCCCTCTCCTTCCACCCTGACACTCTGCAGTCCCCCTCTCCCCCCACCCCAAAACACTGCACCCCACCCTCTCCTCCACCCTCACACACTGCAGCCCCTCCTCCCCCTGCCCCGACACACTGCACTCCCTCCCCTCCTCCTGCACCGACACACTGCACTCCCTCCCCGCACCCCGGCAGACTGCACCCCTCTTCCTGTATCCCAACAAGGTGCACTGTCCCCCCAGAGGGTGAGAGAGCGAGGGGGGAAGTGGAGGAGGGCAGAGGGTGAGAGGGAGGGGGGAAGCGGAGGAGGTAGGGTGATGAGAGAGCGAGGGGGGAAGTGGAGGAGGGCAGAGGGTGAGAGAGCGAGGGGGGAAGCGGAGGAGGGCAGAGGGTGAGAGAGCGAGGGGGGAAGCGGAGGAGGGCAGAGAGGGGAGAGAGCGAGGGGGGAGTGGAGGAGGGCAGAGGGTGAGAGAGCGAGGGGGGAAGTGGAGGAGGGCAGAGGGTGAGAGAGCGAGGGGGGAAGCGGAGGAGGGCAGAGGGTGAGAGAGCGAGGGGGGAAGTGGAGGAGGGCAGAGGGTGAGAGAGCGAGGGGGGAAGTGGAGGAGGGCAGAGGGTGAGAGAGCGAGGGGGGAAGTGGAGGAGAGGGAGGACGTGAGTGAGGATGAGAGAGGGAGGATGGGGGAGGATGAGGGGATAAGCAGAGGAGAGTAGAGGGTGAGAGAGTGAGGGAGAGGAGAAGTGGAGGTGGGGGGAGGATGAGGGGGTAAGTGGTGGAGGATAAGCGAGGGAAGAAGTGAAGGAGAGGGGTGAGAGATGGGACAAGGTTGTGGGGGAGAGGTTGGGATTGGATCGAGGTGAAGACTTGCAGAGGGAATGTTGATAAGAAGATGGGCAGGGAGTTGATGGAGATGGAGAGTGAACAGGAGAGAGGGGGACAGGAAGAGAGTGAGGAATGTGAGGGCTTGAGAAAGAGAGCGCTCCATGCAAGAGCGAGAAATGGAGAAAGACTCTGTCTGAATCCAACTCGCTGGATGGACAGAGAATAGAGGACTGGGAGAAAGTGATTGCGATGTACAGATGCCGGCATTGGATTGGGGTGGTAAGAACTCAGTAAGAATTTAGCAACACCAATTTATAATCCAACCGATTTATTTGATAGTAAAAAAGCAAGCTTTCAACTCTGTGTCTTCGTCAGGCAAATGCAGTGTTCAGCAGAGACAGAGAATACAGAGAGAAGAGAGAAACAGAACGAGGAGATGAACTCAAGTGATGGATGAACTGAGAGAGGTGTTAAGAGTTGGACAGAATGTGAGAGAGGAAGAAGGGAAGGGGAAAGCAGAACTGAGAATGAAGGTAACAATGAAGGTGGGGAATATTGGAAAACAAATGAGGAAAGAGTTTAATCTCAGAAGAAAAGTGAAGACAGAGTGAAGAAGGGGGGGGGGGAGAGTGAGGAGAGAGAGAGGGGGGAGACTGTGAAAGAAAAACAGACAGGCTGGAAGAGAGATTGGGAAAGAGAGAGTGAGAAAGGGCGAGAGAGAGAGAGCAGCCCACGGGAGAAGCATTCTCCTGGCCGCACTTTGAGAACTTTGCAGCAGGCTTACAGAGAGAGAGGTGGGACACTCCCTCTGTTTATCAGGGATTGTGATTAGAGAGAGCACACACACACACACACACACAGAATCTCACTCACACACACAAATTCTCTCTCTTACACACCCAGACACACACATTTTCTCTCAGACACAGCCAGACAGAGACACACACATGCATTTTCTCTCTCTCACACACACATTCTCACTTATACACACACACACATACATTCTCTCACGCTCACAGATTCACAAAGACACATTTTCTCACTCACACACATGTATTTTCTTACACAAAGTCTCTCTCATACATACACACACACACACCCACAATCTCTCTCAGACACAGTGACACTCATTCTCCCTCGTACTCTCTCACTGAACTGCGAACTGGGGAGAGAGCAGAATCTCACCCGGCAAACTAAATTTCACCAAGAACAGCTACAATACACGAAACAGCGCAGTCCAGGACCCAGAGCTTTAAAATCCGCTCTGAAATGAGCGGAGAGGTAGAAAATAAAACCGCAATCAAATAAACAGCAGCTCAATCCATTCGCAGAAGTGAACCACCTGCTAAAGACTGTTTGCAAAGTTTAAACAAATAGTTGTCCTTTAAAATCTCCCAACAATTCGCACACCACAAAAGCACCCCCATCTCACGATTATGACATTTTCTTTGAAAGGGAAAAAAACATTACCTGCGGCGGCGATGGAGAAGAATGTTAAAGCTCTGAGACAGTACATGTTCTGCAAATGGTGCTCCAGCGATTTCTAGTATCAGAAAAGCTTTCACTCACACACACACAGCCGGAGAGATTCTTCATGTACCGCCCCCTGGGATTAAAAGGAAGGAGGGAGATGGAGAGAGAGAGGGGGGCGGGGGTGGGGAGGGGTGCGGACTGGTTTACAGCAAATCAGCCGACTCGACACTCCCCAAATTTACAAATCACAATAATTCACAATCCCACTCCGATGTCCCTCTGTAATTCTTACACTCAACAGTAACCTGGAATGGGTTATCAGCGCAGCGCTGCCTCAGCACTGACCCTCTGACAGTGCGGCAGTCCCTCAGCACTGACCCTCCGACAGTGCGGCACTCCCTCAGTACTGACCCTCTGACAGTGCGGCACTCCCTCAGCACTGACCCTCTGACAGTGCGGCACTCCCTCAGCACTGACCCTCTGACAGTGCGGCACTCCCTCAGCACTGACCCTCTGACAGTGCGGCACTCCCTCAGTACTGACCCTCCGACAGTGCAGCACTTCCTCAGCACTGACCCTCTGACAGTGCGGCACTCCCTCAGCACTGACCCTCTGACAGTGCGGCACTCCCTCAGTACTGACCCTCTGACAGTGCAGCACTCCCTCAGCACTGACCCTCTGACAGTGCGGCACTCCCTCAGCACTGACCCTCTGACAGTGCGGCACTCCCTCAGTACTGACCCTCTGACAGTGCGGCACTCCCTCAGCACTGACCCTCTGACAGTGCGGCACTCCCTCAGTACTGACCCTCTGACAGTGCAGCACTCCCTCAGCACTGACCCTCTGACAGTGCAGCACTCCCTCAGCACTGACCCTCTGACAGTGCGGCACTCCCTCAGTACTGACCGTCTGACAGTGCGGCTCTCCCTCAGTACTGACCCTCTGACAGTGAGGCACTCCCTCAGCAATGACCTTCTGACAGTCAGCATTCCCTCTACTGACCCTCTGACAGTGCGGCACTCCCTCAGTACTCACCCTCTGACAGTGCGGCCACTCCCTCAGCCCTGACCCTCTGACAGTGCGGCATCCCTCAGTACTGACCCTCTGACAAGTGGGCACTCCCTCAGCACTGACCCTCTGACAGTGCGGCACTCCCTCAGCACTGACCCTCTGACAGTGCGGCACTCCCTCAGCACTGCCCTCGACAGTGCGCACTCCTCAGCACGACCCTCTGACAGTGCGGCGCTCCCTCAGTCCTGACCCTCTGACAGTGCGGCACTCCCTCAGCACTGACCCTCTGACAGTGCGGCACTCCCTCAGCACTGACCCTCTGACAGTGCAGCACTCCCTCAGTACTGACACTCCAATAACATGTTGCATTCTCAATCCTGGCAGTATGACTGCCTCAAATTTTCTCACATAGGGTGCTAGTCAACCCATCAATTTGCCTAAAATCTACATACCCGCTCCATCCTGCCTGTGGTCAGCTAACGAGAAACAGTTTCTCTTTGTCCACATTAGTTGGAGCTATCATTGCCTTGTCTGCCTCTATCAGATGTCCTCTTTTCACTCTCCCTCAGAGGACAACCCTACCTGCTCCAATTTTGCCTTGTGAATGGTGAGCTCCCACCCCATCTGGAACATAGAACATTACAGTGCAGTACTGCACCTTCGGCCCTCGATGTTGCACTGACCAATGGAACCAATGTTATGACCCTCTAACCCAAACTATTCCAATGTTATCCATATGCCTATCCACTGACCATTTGAACGCCCTTAAACTTGGCGAGTCCTCAACTGCTGCAGGCAGGGCATTCCACGCCCTTACTACCCTCTGAGTAAAGAACTCACTCTAACATCCGTCCTATAACTACCACCTCTTAATTTAAAGCTATGTCCCCACGTGTTATCCATCTCCATCCGAAGAAAAAGGCTCTCACTGTCCACCTTATCTAACTCTCTGATCATCTTATATGCCTCAATTAGGTCACCTCTTAGCCTTCTTCTCTCTAACGAAAATAACCTCAAGTCCCTTAGCCTTTTCCCATGTGTTCTGCTGAATCCACAGAGTCTCTCTGGGACCCTCTCCCCTGCATTAAACTGGGAGGGTGGAGGTTCAGTCTGGCTGACCAGAGTTTTGCAGAAAAATCTGCCTACTTTGATTGAGGCAGGATACAGGAATCAGCTAGAGAATCTAATGAACTGTGCAATGACAATAATCTCTCCCTCAATGCTAAAAAAACAAAACAGATTGCCATCAGCTTCAGGAAGAGTAAAGGAGACCAAGGAGATCTGTCTACATCAATGAGGATGAAGTAGAAATGGCCATGAGTTTCATATTTTTAGTGCCAGATAACCAACAATCTGTCCTGGTCCCTTCCCTATGCCGACATTGTAGTTAAGAAAGCCCACCAACGCTTCTACTTTCTCAGAAGACTAAGGAAATTTGACATGTCAGCCACAACTCACATTAATTTTTACAGATGCCCCATAGAGAGCATCCTTTCTGGTTGTATCACAGCTTGGTCTGGGCTCCTGCTCTGCCCAAGACTGCAAGAAGCTATATAGGATCATGAACGAAGCCATTAAGCAAACAAATTTCTCTTCCATTGACTCTGTCCGCACTTCTAGCTGCCTCGGAAAAGCAGCCAGCATCATTAAGGACCCCACGCACCCCGGACATTCTCTCTTCCACCTTCTCCCATCGGGAAAAAGATACAAAAGTCTGAGGTCACATACCAACCGACTCAAGAACAGCTTCTTCCCTGCTACTGTCAGACTTTTGAATGGACCTACCTCGCATTAAGTTAATCTTTCTCTACACCCTATCTATGACCGTAACACTATATTCTTCTCCTTTCCAACTCCATGAATGGTATGCTTTGTCTGTACGGCACGAAAGAAACAATACTTTCACTGTGTGTTAATGCACGTGACAATAATAAATCAAGTCAAATGAGTATTGTAGCCAATCCCTCTGTTTATCAAGTTCCAGGGAATCAGTGTGGACTGTTGTTCTATGATACTTAGAATCTGTGTTCACAACAGAAATGGGCATTGGCAAATCAGATTTGACCCAGAGCCCCATTATGCTGTGGCCCAAATCCAAGACACAGAGATCAGATTTAAGACATTCCCGAAAGGGGGAAGGAGAGTAAGAAGAGATGGGGGAAGGGGATAGGTTCAGGGAGGGAATGCAGAACTTAGTGCCCCAGGCAGCTGAAGTTGCGGCTGCCAACGAAAGAAAGAAAGTATTTAAATTTCCAAAGATATGTGGATTTGGTGGATTGACCACAATAAAATTGTCCCTCAGTGTCAGGCAGACTAGATGGGGCAAATGCAAGGGGGTATGGGGATAGGGACTGGGTGGGATTGCGGCCAGCACAGACTCGATGGGCCAAATGGCCTCCTTCTGCACTGTAGGATTCAATGATTTATGATCTTTTTCAAAACAAATAAATCATCCTCTTGTTGCTCAGAGGCCTGAGATATTGTTCCAGTATGGTTGTTGTTGTATCAATCATTGGGGTGGTGACTCTACGCACAGAATCTTCCCCCAAACAGAAATGTGATAATACCCCACATCATCAGTTTTATAATGATGTTCTGAGGGCAGCTCTCCCTCAGTACTGACCCTCTGACAGTGCGGCACTCCCTCAGCACTGACCCTCTGACAGTGCGGCACTCCCTCAGCACTGACCCTCTGACAGTGCAGGCACTCCCTCAGCACTGACCCTCTGACAGTGCGGCACTCCCTCAGCACTGATCCTCTGACAGTGCGGCACTCCCTCAGCACTGATCCTCTGACAGTGCGGCACTCCCTCAGCACTGGTCCTCTGACAGTGCGGCACTCCCTCAGCACTGACCCTCTGACAGTGCGGCACTCCCTCAGTACTGATCCTCTGACAGTGCAGCACTCCCTCAGTACTGACCCTCTGACAGTGCAGCACTCCCTCAGCACTGACCCTCTAACAGTGCAGCACTCCCTCAGTACTGACCCTCTGACAGTGCGGCACTCCCTCAGTACTGACCCTCTGACAGTGCAGCACTCCCTCAGTACTGACCCTCTGACAGTGCGGCACTACCTCAGCACTGACCCTCTGACAGTGCGGCACTCCCTCAGTACTGACTCTCTGACAGTGCGGCACTCCCTCAGTACTGACCCTCTGACAGTGCAGCACTCCCTCAGTACTGATCCTCTGACAGTGTGGCACTCCCTCAGTACTGACCCTCTGACAGTGCAGCACTCCCTCAGCACTGACCCTCTGACAGTGCGGCACTCCCTCAGCATGATCTCTGACAGTGCAGCACTCTCCTCAGTACTGATCATCTGACAGTGCGGCACTCCCTCAGTACTGATCATCTGACAGTGCGGCACTCCTCAGCACTGACCCTCTGACAGTGCAGCACTCCCTCAGCACTGATCTTCTGACAGTGCAGCACTCCCTCAGTACTGATCATCTGACAGTGCACCACTCCCTCAGTACTGATCATCTGACAGTGCGGCACTCCCTCCGCACTGACCTTCTGACAGTGCGACACTCCCTCAGCACTGACCCGCTGACAGTGCGGCACTCCCTCCGCACTGACCCTCTGACAGTGCGGCACTCCCTCAGCACTGACCCTCTGACAGTGCGGCACTCCCTCAGCACTGATCCTCTGACAGTGCAGCACTGCCTCTGTAGTGACCCTCTGACAGTGCGGCACTCTCTCAGCACTAACCCTCTGACAGTGCAGCACTCCCTCAGCACTGACCCTTCTGTCACACATACAGGCACAGACCACAGAGGCGAGTTTGCACACGTTTGCCCATGCAGCCTTCCACACACACACACGTGTGGCATCATATGTCATTATGCTCACACATCATCACACATGTCCGTGCATGAAAACACGTGGTGGCACACGGCCATCTTCATGCATGCACACTTTTATGCAAATGTACACGCAATCTCACAGGCAGACACACACACATGAGAAATGGGCAGAGGCAGAAGGTTTGACTGCACGCTTTTGCGTTTAAACAGTAAATGTTGGTTGGAAGTGTTGAGATTTATGAGCAGGACTTGATTGCCAGGGGTGAAGTCCAGCTGTGAAATCCTCACCACATCTGTACAGAGCTGACTCCCTGGTTAAACGCATGCAGCACTCAGGCAGTACCACTGCCTCTCTACACGTGTTTTCAGTTTGATCAAGCTTTGCTCTGATGTTGTGAGCGAGGTTCTTGGCAAACAGTGGTGTGTGTGTGTGTGTGCGAGAAAAGAACAGCCGGCTACGGTCGAACTCTTTGGAAACACATCAAAGGCCGCCGCTCCCACTTCTGCTCACAATGCTGGTTGTGGTTTCTGACGCACTCCCTCCTTCTGTCTGCCTCTTTCATTCTCTGTTTTCTTCGTCATCCGGCAGTTAGATTGGGAGGTGAAACTTCTTTCACTGGGAAGGGTGCAGGCGAGATTAAAGCGAGGGAGAGGGGGTGAACTCAGAACAGACAAAGTAAATATGGAGATTTAATAGGTGTGATAACTTGGGCTGTCTGAATGTTTGAATGTGTGTGAGAGTGAATGAACCTCAGTGTGTGTGAGTGAGTGTGAGTGTGTGTGAGTGTGCATGTGTGAATCTGTGTGTGTGTTTTAAAGTGTGTGTGTGAGTCTATGTGTGTGTGAGCTTCTGTTTGTGAGTGTGTGTGTGAGAGAGAGAATGTGTGTGAGCGTGTGTGTGGGTGATGCCTGTGAGTGAGTGTGTGTGCGAGTGAGAGTGTATGTAAGTGTGGGAGTGTGGATTGTGTGTGTTTTGTGTGTGTGTGTGTGTGTGCATGTGAGTGAGTGAGTGTGTGAGTGTATGTGTGTGATTGTGTATAGAACATAGAACAATACAGCACAGAACAGGCCCTTCGGCCTTCGATGTTGTGCCGACCGAAATAAAAAGCAATGTGTGAGTGTGTGTGCATGTGAGTGTGTGTTTGGGTGTGAGTGAGAATGCATGAGTATGTCTGAGTGAGTGTGTGAGTGAGTGTTTGTTAGTAAGTGTGTGAATGAGTGTGCGAGTGTGTGTATGTGTGTTTGTGTGTGTGCAACTGAGAGTGTGTGAGTAAGTCTTTGTGAGTAAGTGTGTGTTAGTAAGTGTGTGAGTGAGTTTGTGTTACTAAGTGAGTGAGTGTGTGTATGTGGGTGGGTGAGTGTGTATGTGAGTATGTGTGTGAGTGAGTGTGTGTTAATAAGTGTGAGTGAGTGTGTGTTAGTAAATACGTGAGTGAGTGTATGTGTGTGTGTGCGTGTACGTAGGTGGGTGAGTGTGTAAGTGTGCGTATGCGTGTGAGTGTGTGTTAGTAAGCGCATGAGCGTGTGTGTGTATATGTGGATGGGTGAGTGTGTAAGTGTGTTCGTAAGTGTGTGTTCGTAAGTATGTGAGTGAGTGTGTGTTAGTAAGTGCATGAGTGAGTGTGTGTGTGCATGTGGATGGGTGAGTGTGTAAGTGTGTGTGAATATGTGTATGAGTGAGTGTGTGTGTGCACGTGGATGGGTGAGTGTGTAAGTGTGTGTGAATATGTGTGAGTGTGTGTTAGTAAGTATGTGAGTGTGTATGTGTGTGTGTATGTGGGTGGATGAGTGTGTGAGTAAGTGTGTGTATGTGTGTTAGTGTGCGAGTATGTGTGAGTGTGCACTCTGAATTGTAGTTTTATGTTACAAAGTAGGTGATTCCAGTTTGTACGTTCAGCCCTCTCCTTTGTCTTTCTACCTACGTCTGCCTGCTCGATAACTATACATGTCAGTGGTGTTGGCCTTCTTCAAGTCATTTGCTCGGAGCCCCCTTTTTTTTTGCCCCTCTGAATGTCTGATGTGGATGCCCATGTGCCAGGGGGCTGCGAGTAGCAGATGGTGATTGTGTGTCTCTCGCTGCCCTTTGCTCGAGTAACAGCCCGCAGTGGGGGGGGGGGGGACCCAAGAGAAAGAGAGAGAGAGTGACAGGGGCAGTGTGGGGGTAGCATTATTCCCATGTGACAGCAAAGCCAGGTGGGAGCAGTGCAGAGAGAGAGAGAGAGAGAGGTCTTATTATCCTACTTAAAGAGACTTCACTGCCTCCGGTTCCCTCTCCCCCCCCCCCCCCCCCCCCCCCCCCGAGGCTCAGGCTGCTGTTTAGATGCTGCTCCACCAGCTTTTCTGGAGAAAGGTATCATAACAGAAGCTTTAAACACACATTCAAACACAGGGGTTAAGAAAAATTCACACACACACAGCGGGATCACTGGCTCAAGGTGCACTTGGAACTCCCTCTGCTGGCTGGCTATTTTGTGAAGGTCGAAAGCTCGCTTTTTTACTGTCAAATAAATCGGTTGGATTATAAATTGGCGCTGCTAAATTCTTACTGAGTTCTTACCACCCCAATCCAACGCCGGCATCTGTACATCATGGCTATTTTGTGGACAGGGGTATCTGGGGAGGTCAGGGGTGGGGTGGGGTGGGGTGGGGGAGAAATACTACATTTGTTCAGTTTAGTCCAGAGTATTTACCCGCTAGAGGTTAGACAAGTGACTGGATCAAAATCTTGAAGATCCGGAGGGGTATTTGGCTGAGGGAAAGGATGTGAGGTAACTCCTCAGGGGCCAGTGTCCCTTCACCCGCTTTCTTTTATTTACAAAGTTGTCTGTGCTCTTCACTTTCACACTGTCGGTGGCCCTGACACTCCTCAACATATGTCCACAAGTGAGACTCCCTGACTGGGCAATCCCAGGATCCCTGCAGTACAGAACGAGGCCATTCAGCCCGTTAAATCTCCACTGACAACGCTCCCACCCAGACCTCATCCCCATCACCCCTACATATTTACCCTGCTAATCCCCCTGGGCAATTAAGGGGTAATTTAGCATGCATCTAACCTGCACATCTTTGGACACAAAGGGACAATTTTAGCACGGCCAATCCTGCATGTCTTTTTTGCTTCTATTTTCTCAGAAGATTGGGGAAATTTGGCACGCCTCTCACCAACTTTTCCAGATGCACAACAGAAAGCATTCTTTCTGGTTGTACCACGGCTTGGTATGGGCTCCTGCCCTGCCCAAGACTGCAAGAAACTACAAAAAGTTTTGTGAATATATCCCAGTCCATCACTCAAACCAGCCTCCCGTGCATTGACTCTGTCTACACTTCCCACTGCCTCAGCAAAGCAGCCAGCATAATTCAGGACCCCACACACCCCGGACGTTCTCTCTTCCACCGTCGGGTAAAAGATGCAAAAGTCGGAGGTCATGTAGCAACCAACTTAAGAACAGCTTCTTTCCTGCTGCTGTTGAATGGGTCAACCTCGCATTAAGTTGATTCTTTCTGTACACCCTAGCTATGACTGTAACACTACAATCTGCACTCTCTCCTTTGCTTCTCCATGCTTCGTACAGCACGCAAGAAATACTTTTCATTGTATTCTAATGCATGTTACAATAATAAATCAAATCAAATCAAATCTTTGAACATTAAGGAGCAATTTAGCATGGCTAATCCATTTAACCTGCATATCTTTGGACAATAAGGGCCAATTTAGTACGGCCAATTCACCTAACCTTGGACAGATACATGGATTAGAGGGATGCGGAGGGATATTGTTCAGGTGCAGGTCAGTGGGGCTAGGCAGAGAAATGGTTCAGCACAGACAAGAAGGGCCAAAAGGCCTGTTTCTGTGCTCTAGTGTTCTATGGTTCTAACCTACACATTGGACACTAAGGGGCCATTTAGCATGGCCAATCCATCTAACCCGCACATCTTTGGAGTGTGGGAGGAAACCGGAGCAGCCGGGGGAAACCCACTCAGACACGGAGGGAATGTGTGGACTCCGCACGAATAGTGATCAAGTCGGGAATCGAACCCGGGACCTTGGCACTGTCAGGGAACAGAACTAACCACTGTGCCGCCCTGCCTATTGGTGAAAGGACAGAGAAGTAGGGGGAACGGAGTGAGGGTGATTGGTATGGGCAGCATAAGTGGGGAAACATTTGCACACAGTGAGTGGTTGGGCTCCAGCTGGGGAGTGGAACCGAATGAGTTTGCCCCGTGGAGAGCTAGCACGGGTACGATGGGCTGAAAGGCCTCCTTCTCTACCTTAACCGTGACACGATTCTATGAGTGATGAAGTTCCACACGAAGTGAATTAGTAACCTGGTCATTTTTACCTGTCACTCTGGAGTTGGTGGCCTGTTATGGTTGAGATTGGACACATTGGAGACGTGTGGGGCTAAGGGAGAGTACCCCCAGGGAGAGCGAGGGGGTACAGAGATTGGGGAGAGAAGACAGGGAGTCCCCCATGGATAGTTTGCAGTGGGCTAGTTGGAGCATGGGCAGAAATGGCAGAATGGATATACACTATAGCTGGTTACTGGCCCTGTAATTCTCATACACACACACACACACACACACACTCACACATAGTGCAGCTAGTTACTGGATGTGTAATCTCTCTCTCTCTCACTCACACTCACACATACACACACAGTGCAGCTAGTTACTGGCTGCGTAATCTCTCTCACACACACACACACACAGTGTAGCTAGTTACTGGCTCTGTAATCTCTCTCTCTCTCTCTCTCACACACACACACACACACACACACACACACTGTGTGTAGCTAGTTACAGGCTCTGTAATCTCTCTCTCTCTCACACACACACATACACACACACTAGTTACTGGCTCTGTAATCTCTCTCTCTCTCTCTCACACCCTCACATACAGATACACACACACACACTAGTTATTGGCTCTGTAATCTCTCTCACACACACACAGAGTGCAGCTAGTTACTGGCTCTATAATCTCCGTGCACACACACACACACACACACAGACACACCCCTCCCAATCTCCCTGCGGTCTTCTGTACACAATGCTTCTGCACTCATACAGCAGGGAACAAGTGACTCCCTTCCTGTTTCTGTTGCTGAACTCAAACTGTTCACCAAATGCCCAGATATGCCTGCTCATGATCACAGATCTCCACATCATGATCATACAATCACAGAATCCTTACAGTGCAGAAGGAGGTCACTTGGCCCATCGAGTCTGCACCGACTACAATCCTACCCAGGCCCCACCCTCATCACCCCACATATTTACCCTGCTAATTCCCCTGACACTAGGGTCAATTTGGCATGGCCAATCCACCTAACCAGCATATCTTCGGACAATGGGAAGAAATCGGAGCACCCGGAGGAAACCCCATGCAGTGAGTGTGCAAACTCCATGTAGACAGTGACCCGAAGCTGGAATTGAACTCAGGTTCCTGGCGCTGTGAGGCAGCAGAGCTAACCACTGTGTCACTGTGCTGCCCCAATGATGTGTGTGTGTGTGTGTGTGTGTGTGTGTGTGTGTGTGTGTGTGTGTGTGTGTGTGTGTGTGTGTGTGTGTGTGTGGTGTGTGTGTGTGTGTGTGTGAGGTGTGTGGTGAGGGTGTGTGAGGTGTGTGAGAATGTGTGTGAGCATGTGAGCATGTGAGTGTGAGTGGTTTGTTGGTGTTGTGAGTGGAGTGTGTGTTGATGAGTGTGTGTGTGTGTGTATGTGTGTATGTTGTGCGTATGTGTGTGATGTGTGTGTGTGTGTATGAGTGTGTGTGTTTGTGTGCGTGTGTGAGTGTATGTGTGTGCGCGCGTGTGTGTGTGTATTGGGTGAGTGTGTGTGAATGTGTGTGAGTGTGAGTGTGAGTGTGAGTGTGTGTGTGAATGTGTGGTGTGTGAGTGTGTGTGAATGTGTGTGTGGTGAGTGTGAGTGTGTGTGTGAATGTGGTGTGTGAGTGTGAGTGTGAGTGTGTGTGTAATGTGTGGTTGTGTGAGTGTGAGTGTGAGTGTGTGTGAATGTGTGTGTGTGTGAGTGTGTGTGAATGTGTGTGTGTGGTGTGAGTGTGAGTGTGTGTGAATGTGTGTGTGTGTGAGTGTGTGTGTGAGTGTGTGTGAGTGTGTGCATGTGTAGGGTGACATGGTCGCACAATGGTGAACACTGCTACCTCACAACACCAGGAACCCGAGTTCAATTCCAGTCTCAGGTCACTTTGTGGAGTGTGCACATCCTCCCCATATCTGCATGGGTTTCCTCTGGGTGCTCTTGCTCCCTCCCGCACTCCAAAGATGTGCGGGTTAGGTAGACTGGCCATGTTAAATTGCCCCTTAGTAGTGTCAGGCGGACTAGCTGGGGTAAATGCATGGGGATAGGGTTGGGTGGGATTGTGGTCAGTGCAGACTTGATGGGCTGAATGGCCTCCTGTAGGATTCTATGATTCAGTGAACGCGCTTGAGAGTTTGTGCGCCTTTTCCCTGTTTTTTTATCTGTCTTGGTTTTCACGAATGTTCTGCTGCTTTGGTGGCATGTTTGCATTTCTATTCGTATCCTTGTACGGGCACACCAGTGAGCGTGTTGTCACGCGTGTGCAGTTGTGTGCGTATGGGTGTGCATGTGTGATGGGGGCTTGAGCCCACTACTGACCGCAATGTGCCTGCTAGGCTGGGCCTCTGCCATATTGGACAGAACGGCGGCCGGGCAAGGATTGGTGAGCATAAACTGGCCACGTACAAGCCTCACGGCGACCTGGTGAACTATGACCCTGTGGGAGCTCAGCGTGTGCCAACCCACTCCTGCGTAACGGCAACGGCGACACTGCCACAAGTTCACTTCATTGATCCTGAGGTGCTCCGGCATCTCCTGAGGTGGCGAAGGGTGCAAAGGTTTCCCTTTCTGAGTTAACAGAAAGAGAGGTGAAGTCATGTTTGCACCCCGGGGAGTTGGAATGAGAAAGACAACGCTTGCATCCACGGTCCTGAGGTAGAGATGCCGGCGTTGGACTGGAGTAAAGGCAGTAAGAAGTCTGACAACACCAGGTTTAAATCCAACCGATTTTATTTGATAGTAAACTCACAAGCTTTTGGCTTTATAGTCTTCCTCAGGCGAATGAGGTGTTCTAGTCTGCAATAGCACACATATCAGCACAGACAGTTTACAGATTGCTGATTAGAATGCGAATCTTTACACCTAACCTGCTATTCAAGTCTTAAAGTAGCTAACAATGTGAGTGGAAGGAGCACTGAGCACAGGTTAGAGAGATGTGTATTGTCTCTAGACAGCACAGTAAGTGAGGTTTTTTGCTAACCCAGGCAAGTCAGGGGGGTTACAGACATGAAGCCAAGATCCCTGTTAAGACCATCCGCATGTGTGTGGAACTTGGCTATCAGTCTCTATCTCTGCTCAATCCACAGTCCTCCCAGTGAAATACAATAAGATCCTATCTATTGTATTAATTGCTGTGACTAAACTCTTTTGAAAAGAATATTAATCGACCTTTACTGCTGAGTCATTCTGTTAACCTTCTGAGTGCACAGATGTAATCGATTGACGCGTTCCACTTCCTATCACTCCAGCCACTTTCTCTCGCATCATCTTCAACATTCCCAGAGACCCTCGGGCTTTCCAGTCACGTGTATCCTGCCAGCGGGAGGTCGCGCGTTGCTTGTGTTCTTACAAGTCCCGCTTGCAGTCTCCAGTCCCGCCTCTTTCGTTGCGAATTCCCATTGATGTCACTCCACTCTGGCGGGGAAACCCGCAGGCAGGGGATTGCGTTGCTGGCGGGGCTGGAGAATCTCACTGGTGTGAATGGCGGGAGAACTCCACCTTATATCTTCATCCATCTCCACAACTTTTTGTGGATAATGCACTTAACGAAATACATCTCACATTCTCCGTAAGTGCACAGCCAATCTAAACCAATCACACACACCACACTCAGAAGCCAAGTGACAGAGGCCCAGCAAATGGAATTTCTGCAGATTTCTCATCAAGCAGCTCTCCCCCCCCCCCCCCACCCCCCCCCCCCCCCCCCCCCCCCCCCCCCCCCCAGCTCCACCAAGAAACTTGTCACACTGCAAGCCAACTGATCTCATGAAAATTTGAGTGTTTTAAAACTTCACACTTGGAGAAAAGCACGCCTTTGAATCTTCTTCCAGGCAATGCTTTCCCTTGGGTGCCTTCACCAAGGATCCACTTCCAGGGTTTCCAGCTCTCCTTCCAAAACTCCTTTGCTCTGAATCACCACGTGTATTCGAACCTCCGCACAATCGGTCAGGGATCCAACCACAACAATAGAATGCTACTTGTTCATAGCCTGCATTAACATGTCGCCAAACTTTTGATTTATCTCAGAAGTCTGGCTTCTCCCTTTAACTTTGATTCTTGCTGCTGTAATGCTAACCCATCTGGTTCACTAATATGTTTGGATAAACCCTTGAAATATCTTGTCATTCACGGATATGGGACAAGTGCAGGAAAATGGGATTAGCATGCCTTTAGTGCTAGGTATTGCTGGTATCGACCCGATTGGCTGAAGGGCCTTTTCTCTGCGACTTTTAGGACATCTGCCATCCTTACCTGGTCTGACCTATATGTGACTCCAGAGCTAATCAATAATTCTTAAAAGTTTGAAATGGCTCTTAGGTGTCAACATGGGTGTTCAAGTCTATAGAAATTAATAACAAAGGGGTGGTTAGCACTGCTGCCTCACAACGTCAGGGACCTAGGTTCGAGTCCCAGCTCGGGTCATTGTCTGCATTAGTTTGCATGTCCTCCCCGTGTCTGTCTGTTTCCTCCTGGTGCTCCGGTTTCAACAAAGAACAAAGAGCAAAGAACAAAACAGCATGGGAAACAGGCCCTTCAGCTCAACGAGCCCGCGCCGCCACCCCGATGTTCCCACCTCTACCCGTGATTCCTGTCTATGTTTGTAAATCTATGGATTGAAACCAAATTTGAGACGATTTAGGGAGAATTTGTTCTGCCAATCAGCCTAAGAGCACATCTTTGGGATGTGGGAGGAAACCGGCGCACCCGGAGAAAAACCCACGCAAGCACGGGGAGAACGTGCAAACTCCCACAGACACAAATCCATGTATCTGCACAGCACAGCGATAGTCACTGAGCTGTTGTGTTGCCCATCAAATGGTCCAGGTCAAGCGTACACTAACGACGTGAAGCACTAGGATACTCTCGAAAAAATCCCCCTCGTACAGTCTAAAAGATGTGCTTGTTAAATGCATCAGCCACGCTAAATTCTCTCAAACAGGCACCAGAGTGTGGCAACTTGGGGATTTTCACAGTAACTTAATCGTAGCATTAATGTAATGCTATTTGTGACAATAATAAATAAACTTTATAAGTGACACCACCCCCACTGACCAGTGTCAATACTTGACCGAGCACTGCAGATTGGCGCTTTCCATGGTCCCATATCCAAGTGATGCAGGAATGCTTGGAGCAAAAATCATTGGCTCCACAGGACGTGGGGGCAAGGTGGTTGGATCCAGGAAAAATAAACCCTCGTTCTGTGTACCTGGTGTGGAACGCAGATTACTCATATTGCAGAGGAGGTTTACCAGGATGTTGTCTGGTATGGTGAGCAGGTCTTACGAGGAAAGGCTAAGGGACTTGAAGTTATTTTCATTAGAGAGAAGAAGGCTAAGAGGTGACTTAATTGAGGCATATAAGATGATCAGAGAGTTAGATAGGGTGGATAGTGAGAGCCTTTTTCCTCGGATGGAGATGGCTAACACGAGGGGACGTAGCTTTAAATTAAGGGGTGGTTGTTACAGGACAGACGTCAGAGGTGGGCCCTTTACTCAGAGGGTAGTAAGGGGGTGGAATGCTCTGCCTTAAACTTGTCAAGTTTAAGGGCGTTCAAATGGTCAGTGGAGAGGCATATGGATTGCATTGGAATAGTTTAGGATAGAGGGTCATAAAATTGGTTCCATTGGTCGGCGCAACATCGAGGGCCGAAGGGCCAGTACTGCGCTGTAATGTTCTATGTAAAAATTGAAATTGTTTTGCGAAAGCCCAGGATGGGATATGCTGAATGAAGTTCAATTTGATAGCGTTTTCACTACTGTTTGAGTTGACCTGTTCCATCCCAAATCACCTTCCTGATGGGGGCTTTATATTGGAAATATCCCTCAGAATAAATTACAATTCTGCTGGGGCACTTCAAAATGGGATAGACCGTACACAGAGAGGTTGGATTATATTACACTTTCTGTAATCGACGTGTGAAAATGTTTTGTGATGTATTTTTATACTTGTGATGGACTATAAGAATGATGATGGCATCATGGTATTGTCACTGGACTAGTAATCCAGAGATCTAGGGTAATACTCAAGGGAACCGAGTTCGAATCCCGCCATGGCAGAGGGTGCAATTTGAAGTCAATAAAAATTAGCAATTAACAGTCTAATGATGACCACGAAACCATTGTCGATTGTCGGTATGGTTAGCACGATGGTTAGCCCTGCTCCCTCAAAATGCCAGGGACCCGGGTTCAATTCCGTTCTCGGGTGGAGTCTGCACATTCTCCCCGTGTCTGCGCGGGTTTCCTCCGGGCGCTCCGGTTTCCTCCCACACTCCAAAGATGAGCGGGTTCGGCGGATTGGCCACAAGAAATGGCCCCTTACTGTCGGGGTTGGGTTAAGAGGGGTAACCATGTGAGGTTACGGTGACAGGTGGGATTGTTGTTGGTGCAAACTCGATGGGCTGAATGGCCTCTACAATGTAAAATCCATCTGGTTCACTGATATCCCTTTAGAGAAGGAAATCTGCCACCCTTATCTGCTCTACATGTGAATCCAGAGCCACAGCAATATGGTTGACTCTTAACTGCCCCTCTCCAGAATAACTTACCGATCCATACTGCACCCAGCCAGTGACACCCACATCCGCACGAGTAAATTGAATAAATGCATATAATCTTTGGGAAAGAGGGATATTTCAACTGTTTTTTTTGCTTTATTTTGATTTGATTCATTATTGTCACACATATTAACATGCAGTGGGAAGCAATGTTCTTTGCGCGCTATGCAGGCAAAGCGTACCCAACATAGAGAAGACAAGTAGAGGGCTTGTCTACTTGTACAATGCAGAATGTACATTGAATGCAAGAGTTATACCTCGGGTGCAGAGAAAGATCAACTTAATGCGAGGTGGGTCCATTCAAAAGTCTGACGGCAGCAGGGGAGAAGCTGCTCTCGAGTCGGTTGGTACATGACCCCAGGCTTTTGTATCTTTTTCCCGATGGAAGAAGATGGAAGGGAGAACGTCCGGGGTGCGTGGGGGTCCTTAATGATGCTGGCTGCTTTCCCGAGAATAAATGGATGGGAGGCGTGACGTGCTGGGTTATGTTCGCGACTTTTTTTGCAGTTCCTTGAGGTCTCGGGAGGAGCAGGAGCCCGGACCAAGCTGTGATACAACCAGAAAGGATGCTTTCAGCGGTGAAAAGATGGGGAGAGGGGGGTTTGAGTGGAGGAGGAGGAGATTGGAGGTGACATTTAACTCAAGAGAGAGAGGGAATGAGGCAGCGGAGAAGGTGGGGGAGTGTGTGCTTCACAGCATGAGATGAGGTGGGGATGGAGAAGGGGATGGAGGGGTTAAACTCAGTGAAAGCTGGTCGAGTCCACAGTGTCAGCGTGACTCACTCACAACCAGCCACATTCAAATCAGCACCAAGCTCTTGTCTGACATTCACGTTCGACCTCACACCAGGCAGGCAGTGAGTAATGTCACGGGACGGGAGGGTCGACAGAGATGAGACAATGTCTTTGGCTGCGGGATCTATCGGGGGGAGGGGGAATGGTTTGGGGGCGAGGAGTGCTCCAGCAAAGGTCACATCCCGTAAATGAGCAACAGGACAAGAAAGGCTGCTTTGACCTGCATCTTGAGTTTCTGACTCATGCGCCTCTACTACATATCAGTTGGGATCAGAGCTGCCTTTGAAAGTCGTACCCCACATGACACGCTCGGCGTTGTGACCGCGCAGGGCTGCTGATGGGTGAATCACGTTTCATAGAACATAGAACATTACAGCACAGAACAGGCCCTTCGGCCTTCGATGTTGCGCCGACCAATATAAAAAGCAATGCCCCTCCAAACTAAACCATTCCCTTCTCTTCCATATACTTATCAACTAACCTCTTAAACGCCACCAAACTTGGCGCATCTACAATTGCTGCAGGCAGGGCATTCCACTCCCGAACCACCCTTTGGGTAAAGAACCTGCCTCTGATATCCGTCCTATAACTATCACCCCTTAATTTAAAGCTGTGTCCCCTCGTGCTAGCTTTTTCCATCCTAGGAAAAAGGCTATCACTGTCCACCCTATCTAAACCTCTAATCATCTTATATGTTTCGATCAGGTCCCCTCTTAGCCGCCTCCTTTCTAACGAAAACAACCTCAAATCCCTCAGCCTCTCCTCATAAGACCTGCCCTCCATACCAGGCAACATCCTGGTAAACCTCCTCTGTACCCTCTCCAATGCCTCCACATCTTTCTTATAATGTGGGGACCAGAACTGCACACAATACTCCAAGTGCGGCCGCACTAGAGTTTTGTACAGTTGCAACATGACGTTGCGGCTCCGAAATTCAATCCCTCTACCAATAAAAGCCAAGACTCCATATGCCTTCCTAAAGGCATATGGAGTTTCTGCAGTCTGCCTTTCCCCAACTACAAGGGCACAGGCGTCGCTAGCTGAGACAGCGAGCTTTGTCGCCCATCCCCATTTTGCCCCTTGTAGCAGTGGAGGGAGGAGTCGCGTTCTAAGGTAGCATCGGTGGTCATGTTGAAGCAAGTGGAAGACAGGTCACTCCAGCTTTACTCAAACCGACTCTGCTGCTGGGCATGTTGCAGCAATTCCTACATGTGACATGGTTAATTATTTCAGCTTTATTGGTTTATCTCTCCCCACATAGCTCTGTGTCCAAAGAGTCTGTGCCACAATCTAGCCCCCTAATACAACAATATATACGACGTGCCAGTAATAAAGGAGTGCTGCACTGTCAGAGGGTCAGTGCTGAGGGAGTGCCGCACTGTCAGAGGGTCAGTGCTGAGGGAGTGCTGCACTGTCAGAGGGTCAGTACTGAGGGAGTGCCGCACTGTCAGAAGGTCAGGTGAGGAGTGCCGCACTGTCAGAGGGTCAGTGCTGAGGGAGTGCCGCACTGTCAGAGGGTCAGTGCTGAGGGAGTGCCGCACTGTCAGAGGGTCAGTGCTGAGGGAGTGCCACACTGTCAGAGGGTCAGTGCTGAGGGAGTGCCGCACTGTCAGAGGGTCATGCTGAGGGAGTGCCACACTGTCAGAAGGTCAGTGTTGAGGGAGTGCCGCACTGTCAGAGGGTCAGTGCTGAGGGAGTGCCCCACTGTCAGAGGGTCAGTGCTGAGGAATGCCCCACTGTCAGAGGTCAGTACTGAGGGAGTGCTGCACTGTCAGAGGGTCAGTGCTGAGGGAGTGCTGCACGTCAGAGGTCAGTGCTGAGGGTGCCCAATGTCAGAGGGTCAGTGCGAGGGAGTGCTGCACTGTCAGAGGGTCAGTACTGAGGGAGTGCTGCACTGTCAGAGGGTCAGTGCTGAGGGAGTGCCGCACTGTCAGAGGGTCAGTGCTGAGGGAGTGCCCACTGTCAGAGGGTCAGTGCTGAGGGAGTGCCGCACTGTCAGAGGGTCAGTGCTGAGGGAGTGCCGCACTGTCAGAGGGTCAGTGCTGAGGGAGTGCCGCACTGTCAGAGGGTCAGTGCTGAGGGAGTGCCCCACTGTCAGAGGGTCAGTGCTGAGGGAATGCCCCACTGTCAGAGGGTCAGTACTGAGGGAGTGCTGCACTGTCAGAGGGTCAGTGCTGAGGGAGTGCTGCACTGTCAGTGGGTCAGTGCTGAGGGAGTGCCCCACTGTCAGAGGGTCAGTGCTGAGGGAGTGCTGCACTGTCAGAGGGTCAGTACTGAGGGAGTGCTGCACTGTCAGAGGGTCAGTGCTGAGGGAGTGCCGCACTGTCAGAGGGTTGGTGCAGTTGGATTAAGGGATGTTATATCAGGAGTATGCATTCGATAATATGTCTGTATCCTGATAGTGAATGGTTTGCAAAGGTGGATTTGCGGTGGAAAATATCCCTCAACTCACAAATGTTTGAAATTAAACTGAGTTCCCCATTCTCCTTCCCCTCTTTCTGTCCTCCCAACAATACCTCAACTCCTCTCCCCCTCATCTAATCTTTACCCTCCTCCAATTGCTTATATCTTCTCGTCAATTGCTCCACTCCTCTCCTCTGCCCCCTCCCCCTCCCTAAGTTAACCCTCGGCACTCTCACTCAGCTGGGCCGGGGTCGTCAAACCTCATTCCTCACTTGTCTGAACACACACAGTCACGGGATGTGGGGAGTGGCTGACATCCATTGTTATAAAGCTTCTCTGCTTTTTTCATTAGAACAGGACAGAATAATCCCAGGAAAGAATGATCCAATCCAATTTCCCATACGCTGAACTTCCCTCCCGATAGGGAAATGTTATCTCTGGTCAGACTGAGTCAGAATCTAAACAAGAAAATCCACATCACTATCGATAGGATGACTCATTCCAGAACTCTCTGTACACCATCCCCATCACCATCAAATATTCCCAGGACAGGTACAGCACAGGGTTAGATACAGAGTAAAACTCCCTCTACACTGTCCCCCATCAAACACTCCCAGGACAGGTACAGCACAGGGTTAGATACAGAGTAAAGCTCCCTCTACACTGTCCCCCATCAAACACTCCCAGGACAGGTACAGCACGGGGTTAGATACAGAGTAAAGCTCCCTCTACACTGTCCCCCATCAAACACTCCCAGGACAGGTACAGCACGGGGTTAGATACAGAGTAAAGCTCCCTCTACACTGTCCCCCATCAAACACTCCCAGGACAGGTACAGCACGGGGTTAGATACAGAGTAAAGCTCCCTCTACACTGTCCCCCATCAAACACTCCCAGGACAGGTACAGCACGGGTTAGATACAGAGTAAAGCTCCCTCTACACTGTCCCCCATCAAACACTCCCAGGACAGGTACAGCACGGGGTTAGATACAGAGTAAAGCTCCCTTTACACTGTCCCCCCATCAAACACTCCCAGGACAGGTACAGCACGGGGTAGATACAGATAAAGCTCCCTCTACACTGTCCCCCATCAAACACTCCCAGGACAGGTACAGCACGGGGTTAGATACAGAGTAAAGCTCCCTCTACACTGTCCCCATCAAACACTCCCAGGACAGGTACAGCACGGGGTTAGATACAGAGTAAAGCTCCCTCTACACTGTCCCCATCAAACACTCCCAGGACAGGTACAGCACGGGGTTAGATACAGAGTAAAGCTCCCTCTACACTGTCCCCATCAAACACTCCCAGGACAGGTACAGCACGGGGTTAGATACAGAGTAAAGCTCCCTCTACACTGTCCCCCATCAAACACTCCCAGGACAGGTACAGCACGGGGTTAGATACAGAGTAAAGCTCCCTCTACACTGTCCCCCATCAAACACTCCCAGGACAGGTACAGCACGGGGTTAGATACAGAGTAAAGCTCCCTCTACACTGTCCCCCCATCAAACACTCCCAGGACAGGTACAGCACGGGGTTAGATACAGAGTAAAGCTCCCTCTACACTGTCCCCATCAAACACTCCCAGCACAGGGACAGCACGGTTTTAGATACAGAGTAAAGCTCCCTCTACACTGTCCCCATCAAACACTCCCAGGACAGGTACAGCACGGGGTTAGATATAGAATAAATCTCGTATTTTCCGATATCGCTGCGAACTGAGATCCCTGAAATGGAACGTTGCTGCCATATTGTGGCGTTCTCTGTTACTGCAGTGCTGTGTGTGAGCTGGTGGAGGGAGAGGGAATGCACTTTGTGCAGGGCGCTGTTACCTGATGCTGAACCCAGAGACAGGGGCCTGTGATTGAAATATGACATGTGGGCAGGAATGAGCCCTCACCTCTGTCACTCACACTGTATATCTGCAATGGCTCGGGAGCTTGGATCGCATACAGCTAGCACTGGACCAGTTTGCCAAGTTTAGCCGCTGTTATAATTTGGGAAGAGCAACAGATTATTAATGCAAAGTAAAATCCCATGATCCCAGGTCATTTTTTTTCAGTCATGAGTGGAACAGGAAGCTGAGAGCAAAATCCCCTGCAATAGATGCCGAGAAAACATCATGTACAGACATACAAACTCAGAGCTGGAGTAGGTCATTCAGCCCTTCGAACCTGCTCTGCCGTTCGATAAGATCATGGTTGGTCTGACTGTAACCTCAACCTCACATTCTCGCTACCCCCACCCCCCCACCCACCCCCCCACCAATAATCTTTCATTCCCTTGTTAATCGCAAATTGGACTCTGCCTTCACATCCTTCAAAGATTTACTCTGTATCTAACCCCGTGCTGTACCTGTCCTGGCAGTGTTTGATGAGGACAGTGTAGAGAGAGCTTTACTCTGTATCTAACCCCGTGCTGTACCTGTCCTGGGAGTGTTTGATGGGGGGACAGTGTAGAGGGAGCTTTACTCTGTATCTAACCCCGTGCTGTACCTGTCCTGGGAGTGTTTGATGGGAACAGTGTAGAGGGAGCTTTACTCTGTATCTAACCCCGTGCTGTACCTGTCCTGGGAGTGTTTGATGGGAACAGTGTACAGGGAGCTTTACTCTGTATCTAACCCCGTGCTGTACCTGTTCGGGGAGTGTTTGATGGGGACAGTGTAGAGCGAGCTTTACTCTGTATCTAACCCCGTGCTGTTCTTGTGCTGGGAGTGTTTGATGGGAACAGTGTAAAGGGAGCTTTACTCTGTATCTAACCCCGTGCTGTCCCTGTGCTGGGAGTGTTTGATGGGAACAGTGTAGAGGGAGCTTTACTCTGTATCTAACCCCGTGCTGTACCTGTCCTGGGAGTGTTTGATTTGGGGACAGTGTAGAGGGATCTTTACTCTGTATCTCAGCCCGTGCTGTACCTGTCCTGGGAGTGTTTGATGGTGGAACAGTGTAGAGGGAGCTTTACTCTGTATCTAACCCCGTGCTGTACCTGTCCTGGGAGTGTTTGATGGGAACAGTGTACAGGGAGCTTTACTCTGTATCTAACCCCGTGCTGTACCTGTTCGGGGAGTCTTTGATGGGGACAGTGTAGAGCGAGCTTTACTCTGTATCTAACCCCGTGCTGTTCTTGTGCTGGGAGTGTTTGATGGGAACAGTGTAGAGGGAGCTTTACTCTGTATCTAACCCCGTGCTGTCCCTGTGCTGGGAGTGTTTGATGGGAACAGTGTAGAGGGAGCTTTACTCTGTATCTAACGCCGTGCTGAACCTGTCCTGGGAGTGTTTGATGGGGACAGTGTAGAGGGAGCTTTACTCTGTATCTAACCCCGTGCTGTACCTGTCCTGGGAGTGTTTTGAAGAACAGAGTTCCTGAGTCACTCCCGCCCCACCCCAAACCAAGAGAAATAATTTCTCTTTCCATGTGAAATGGGCTACCTCTTATTTTTAAACAGTGACAGAAAAATCTAGATTGTCCTACAAGAGGAAGCATTCTCTCCACATCTGCCCTGTTAATACCCCCCTCAGGATCTGAACGGCCTCAATCAAGTCTCCTCTTAGTCTTCGAAACTCCAGCAGTTACAAATCTAACCTCCCTGACCTTTCCTCACGGAATGACTGGCCCATTCCCTGGTTAACATTCTCTGAACTGGTTCTAACTCATTCACATCTTTCCTTCACTAAGGAGACCAACACTGTGCACAATGCTCCAGATATGGTCTCATCAGTGCCCTGTACAATTGAAGAATAACCTCCCTATTCTTGTAATCAATTCCCCACATAATGAACAACATTAATTGTAATTTTACTTGCTGTGTCTATATATTCACCTATTGTGTGATTCATGCACTTGGACGCCCAGATCCCTCTGCAATTCAGAGGTCTACAAATCTTCATCATTTAGATAATCAGCTTAATTTTTACTCCTGCTGCCAAAAAGACAAATTCATATTTCAATCATTCTGACAGTGCGGCACTCCCTCAGTACTGATCCTCTGACAGTGCCGCAGCACTCCCTCAGTACTGACCCTCTGACAGTGCGGCACTCCCTCAGTACTGATCCTCTGACAGTGCAGCAGCACTCCCTCAGCACTGACCCTCTGACAGTGCGGCACTCCCTCAGTACTGACCCTCTGACAGTGCGGCACTCCCTCAGCACTGACCCTCTGACAGTGGGCACTCCCTCAGTACTGATCTTGACAGTGGCAGCACTCCCTCAGTACTGACCCTCTGACAGTGCGGCACTCCCTCAGCACTGACCCTCTGACAGTGCGGCACTCCCTCAGCACTGACCCTCTGACAGTGCGGCACTCCTCAGTACTGACCCTCTGACAGTGTGGCACTCCCTCAGCACTGACCCTCTGACAGTGCGGCACTCCCTCAGCACTGACCCTCTGACAGTGCGGCACTCCCTCAGCACTGACCCTCTGACAGTGCGGCACTCCCTCAGCACTGACCCTCTGACAGTGCGGCACTCCCTCAGCACTGACCCTCTGACAGTGCGGCACTCCCTCAGCACTGACCCTTTGACAGTGCGGCACTCCCTCAGCACTGACCCTCTGACAGTGCGGCACTCCCTCAGCACTGACCCTCTGACAGTGCGGCACTCCCTCAGCACTGACCCTCTGACAGTGCGGCACTCCCTCAGCACTGACCCTCTGACAGTGCGGCACTCCCTCAGCACTGACCCTCTGACAGTGCGCACTCCCTCAGCACTGACCCTCTGACAGTGCGGCACTCCCTCAGCACTGACCCTCTGACAGTGCGGCACTCCCTCAGCACTGATCCTCTGACAGTGCGGCACTCCCTCAGTACTGACCCTCTGACGTGCGGCATTCCCTCAGCACTGACCCTCTGACAGGCGGCACTCCCTCAGCACTGACCCTCTGACAGTGCGGCACTCCCTCAGCACTGACCCTCTGACAGTGCGGCACTCCCTCAGTACTGACCCTCTGACAGTGGCACTCCCTCAGCACGACCCTCTGACAGTGCGGCATCCTCAGCACTGACCCTCTGACAGTGCGGCACTCCCTCAGTACTGACCCTCTGACAGTGCGGCATTCCCTCAGTACTGACCCTCTGACAGTGCGGCATTCCCTCAGTACTGACCCTCTGACAGTGCGGCATTCCCTCAGTACTGACCCTCTGACAGTGCGGCACTCCCTCAGTACTGACCCTCTGACAGTGCGGCACTCCCTCAGCACTGACCCTCTGACAGTGCGGCACTCCCTCAGCACTGACCCTCTGACAGTGCGGCACTCCCTCAGCACTGACCTCTTGACAGTGCGGCACTTCCTCAGTACTGACCCTCTGACCGTGCGGCACTCCCTCAGCACTGACCCTCTGACAGTGCGGCACTCCCTCAGCACTGACCCTCTGACAGTGCGGCACTCCCTCAGCACTGACCCTCTGACAGTGCAGCACTCCCTCAGCACTGATCCTCTGACAGTGCGGCACTCCCTCAGCCCTGCAAACGCTGGTTTGAGGATTAATCCCACAATATTCGGTCTGAACAACTGTAGCTCTGCTACTGAAACACTGCTGTCATCAAATTCCTCTGATGAAAAGCCTTTGCCAGTTTGAGGAATAAAATTTGACCGCATTTTGGAAGTCAGTGACCTCTGTCCACCTCAGGTTAATCCGATCAATGAGATTGTTCTGCTCGCAGTTGCAGGCTCCGGCCAGCAGACGGCGACAATGCGACAGGTTTGCTCTCCCAGCTGCTGCAGCTCTGCCCTCTGTAGGTTGTATCTGTCACTGCACGTGGTCTTGTGGAAAAGTCTTGGGTTCATGGTGAGTCAACTCAAAACTGTTGAGGTTTGTGTGGAATATGTCAAGAATTGAGTACAAAAAGGAGCTGAAATCCACAGGTAGACCACAGACATCTTTGTGGGTGGCTATTAAAGCCTCCTGAGCCCTTTCTGCTATTCAGAATATAGATAGACAGCAGTGAACCCATCTCTCACAATCCACGTTCTAATTTTGCTGGAGTCCAATAATTCTTTCAATATTTTAACCTGGTTCCAACATATCCATGAACTATCAGTGACTCTCCTCATTAACCTGAGTGACAACAACCATTTCCATTCATATTCTTTGCCATTTGCACTTCTTCTTCATTCATTTGTGGGACATGGGCTTCGTTGGCTGGGCCAGCATTTGCGGCCCATCCCAAGTTGTCCCTTGAGAAGGTGGTGGTGGTGGTGAGCTGCCATCTTGAATCGCTGCAGTCCACGTGCTGTGGTTTGACCCTTATTCCGTGAAGGAGAGAATTCCAACATTTTCACGCAGTGACTGTGGAGTAACAGCGATACATTTCCAAGTCAGGATAGTGAGTGATGTAAGTTTATTTATCAGTGTCACAAATCGGCTGATATTAACGCCGCAATGAAGTTACTGTGAGAATCCCCTAGTCGCCACCTTCCCGTTCAGTTACACTGAGGGAGAATTTAGCCAGGCGAATGCACCTAACCAGCACGCCTTTCAGGCTGTGGGAGGAAGCCAGAGGAAACCCGCCCAGACATGGAGAGAACATGCAGACTCTGGGCAGACAATAACCCAAGCCAGGAATTGAACCTGGGTCCCTGCTGCTGTGAAGAATAATTGCTGCAGTGCATCTTGTCGATAGTACACACTGCTACTACTGAGCGTTGGCGGTCAAGGGAATGGATGCTTTGTAGAATGTGGTGCCAATCAAGTGGGGCTGCTTTGACCTGGACGATGTCTTGAGTATCGTTGGAGCTGGATCCATCCAGGCAAGTGGGGAGTGTTCAATCACCCTCCTGACCTGTGTCCTTGTAGATGGTGGACAGGCTTTGGTGAATCAGGAGCTGACTTACTCACCGCAGTACTCCCAATCTTTGACCTGTTCTTGTAGTCAATGTTTATGTGGTGAGGCTAGTTGAGTTTCTGGTCAATGGTGACCCCAAGGATGTTGACAGTGGGCGATTCAGTAACACCGTTGAATATCGAGGGGCGGTGTGTCTTATTGTTGATGGTCATTGCCTGGCATTTCTGTGGCGTGAATATTAATCGCCACTTGGAGTCCGGGGAATCGAATTTAAATTGTTTATTCTTTACACAACGGGTCCCCGGTGCCAAACTCTCACTTTATACAAGCGGGAGGGACCCCGATGGTGAGAAATAATTGCCTCGTAGTTATTCCGCCCTTTGCCTCAGCACCAATCATCTCAAAGCTCTTCACATCTTGTGAAATATTTGGTGATAATGGTCCCCGCTGCGTGGCAGGAAATCCGGCAGCCAACATGCGTACTGCAAGATCCCACACACACACACACACAGCAATGTGATAATGAGGCCCCGGTTCCTGAGCTGGTGACAGATATTGGAGGGGACGAAGAACGTTGCAGTTCTTTTTTGACATAGTTCCGCCAGGTTACTCCCGGCTCTCCAAGAGGAATGACGAGGGAGGTTTAATATCTCTCCCGAGATGTGCCACCTCCAAACAGTTTCCTGGGTGCTGCATTGGAGAGTCTGCTTTTACATCTCAAGCCCCGTGCTGAACTCCTAACCCTCTGTTTCCGAGGCAGGCTTGCCATCCAACTGAGCCACGGCAAACCGGCTTCTCTCTCGCGGTTTCCAACGCGCTGACGTCTTGCTGAATTCTGCTCGCCACACTGCCAGAGAGACGTGGAGGCTTTGGAGAAGGTGCAGAAAAGATTTACCAGGATGTTTGCCTGGTACGGAACTACGAGGAGAGGTTGGAGAAACTTGGCTCATCCTCACAGAGGTCAAGGGGGAGACCTGATAAATTACGAGGGGAATGGACGGAGTCAGAAGCTTTTTCCCCAGGGTGGAAGAGTCAATTACTAGCGGGCATAGGTCCAACATGCGAGGGGCAAGGTTTAAAGGAGATGTACAGGGCAAAATTTTCTACAAAGAGGCTGGTGGGCGCCTGGAATTCACTCCCGGCGGAGATAGTGAAGCAGACACAGTAGTGACATTTAAGGGGTGTCTTGATAAATACACAAATGGGATGGGAATAGAGGGATATGGTCCCAGGAAGGGTGGGGGGGTTTTAGTTAAGTCAGACAGCATGATCGGTACAGACTTGGAGGGCCGAAGGGCCTGTTCCTGTGCTGTAATTTGCTTTGTTCTCTGAATCCATATTCACTGCACATTGATACGGTTTGCGTTGCAACAATTTTAATGTAAATACTCTTTTTGTTAGCACAGAATTTCAATATTAATGAGAAATAGACACCACGGGGGGGGGGCTTTTCCCTTCCCACCCTCCACAGGAATCGTAGCGGTGGGGGGATCAGGGAAGGGGGGTGCAGAGTCCGTGCAAAGTTCCATTGACCTCGGGCAGGATTTTAGTGTATGGTCGGAAAATCCCACCCTTTCCATCAAAAATTTTCACCTTCCGCTCATCAGGATAGCAGGAAAGGAATTATCGGCTGCAAACAACAATTCGTACTGCTTGGGAAGAGAGCGCTGATCGGTGGAGTCTGATTGGTGGAAAACGTCGCCATGGAGAATGCAGCGTGGACCAGTTAACTTCCAAGCGCTTTGTCAAACTGGGCGGGTCCACTCTGATTGGTCAAGATATGGACCCTGAGGAACGAATCAGCGAATGGCTGACCTGTTGATGTAAAAAAAGACTCAAAGTTTGGGAGTTGAAGAGAAAGACAGAGAGAAAAGGACTCGGCCGACTGTGTCCCCCCCCCACCCGTTTATTCCACCGTGTTCAGTCTATCCCCAGTGTCAGAGGGTGCATCACTCCACACACAACATGTGACTGTCCGTGGAGAAAATCATCCAGGGAGAATTGTTCCCGAGTGTGGGTGTTGAGAATGCCGGTCTCTGACACAGACAGAAAGATTCGCAGGATTTTCACTCGATCCCAGGATTCAGTGAGTAACGTCACTCTGTTCAGTAAGGTGTTATCTAGGGGAGAAATCATTCACTGTGTAAGATTGAGGAACTCTGCAACAATAACTTGCATTTATATAGCAGCCTTGATGTTATAAAACAAACCGATGGCCCTTTACAGGGGAAATTATTGAAGAAAACATCAGCCAGAGACACATAAGGGGATATAAAAACCAGGGGAACAGACCGCTGGCAAAAAAGGCGTTGATTTTAAGGTGTGAATTAAAGAAGGAGAGAGTGTGAGAAAGAGAGATGTGGAGAGGGAATTCCAGGGCTTACGGGCCCACTCCAGGCAGCTGAAGGCACGCACCATTGTGGAGCGATGGGAATCGGGAGATGCTCAACAGGCTGGAATTGGAGGTGTGCAGAGATCTCAGAAGGTTGTCGGGGCTGGAGGAGGTTAATGAGATAGGGAGGAATGTAGGGACTGGAGGAGGTTACCAAGGTAGGGAATGTTGTCGGGGCTGGAGGAGGTTACAGAGATAGGGAGGGTTGTAGGGGCTGGAGGAGGTTACAGAGATAGGGAGGGTTGTAGGGGCTGGAGGAGGTTACAGAGATAGGGAGGGTTGTAGGGGCTGGAGGAGGTTACAGAGATAGGGAGGGTTGTAGGGGCTGGAGGAGGTTACAGAGATAGGGAGGGTGTAGGGGCTGGAGGAGGTTACAGAGATAGGGAGGGTTGTAGGGGCTGGAGGAGGTTACAGAGATAGGGAGGGTTGTCGGGGCTGGAGGAGGTTACAGAGATAGGGAGGGTTGTAGGGGCTGGAGATGGTTACCAAGATAGGAAGGGTTGTTGGGGCTGGAGGAGGTTCCAGAGATAGGGAGGGTTGTGGGCTGTAGGAGGTTACAGAGATAGAGAGAGTTGTAGGGGCTGGAGGAGGTTACAGAGATAGGGAGAGTTGTAGGGGCTGGAGGAGGTTACAGAGATAGGGAGGGTTGTAGGAGGCTGGAGGAGGTTACAGAGATAGGGAGGGTTGTAGGGGCTGGAGGAAGTTACAGAGATAGGGAGGGTTGTAGGGGCTGGAGGAGGTTACAGAGATAGGGAGGATTGTAGAGGCTGGAGGAGGTTACAGAGATCGGGAGGGTTGTAGGGGCTGGAGGAGATTTTAGAGATAGAGACTGTTATAGGGGGTTACAGAGATAGGGAGGGTTGTAGGGGCTGGAGGAGGTTACAGAGATAGGGAGGATTGTAGAGGCTGGAGGAGGTTACAGAGATAGGGAGGGATGTAGGGGCTGGAGGAGGTTACAGAGATAGGGAGGGTCGTCGGGGCTGGAGGAAGTTACAGAGATAGGGAGGGTTGTAGGGGCTGGAGGAGGTTACAGAGATAGGGAGGATTGTAGAGGCTGGAGGAGGTTACAGAGATAGGGAGGGTTATCGGGGCTACAGGAGTTTATTGAGCTGTGCTTTTGGAGCCAGAACCTCAGGACGGGAAGGTAAGAGGGTTTAACTCTGAGAAAGGGCTTATGGACAAGTTGACTGTGGAAGGCTAACCCTCTCTGGAGCTGCGAGTCAGTAACATGGACAGAAACTGCTTTGTATTGTGAGTGGAGAAGGTGAAACGTGTGGAAAGATTATCGAGAGAGAGAGAGGCACGGAGACAGAGTTTGGGCAGAGTCACTCCCTGATGGTGATGTGAATGAGGCTGTAAACACGTGGTTGGTGAATAAACCTTGCCTGTGAAGTTGGCTGTACATCGACTGTTCGTTCAGATTCAGACTCTGTGGGGAGAGGGGGGAGAAGAACACAAAACCAATTTGGGGGTTTCAAACTGTGATGAATTTGTGTGAAAGAATTCTGTGTTTCTGGGTGGGATACTCACCATGTAATTAGACTGTGACTCCGGGGAGATCTGCAATACAACGTTAACACGGTTAGGGGGGACTCAGAGTAAGTTATTCTGTGAGACGTGTAGAGAGTGAGAGCAAAGTGAGCATAAACTGTAATAACAATGTAATTCCCTGATGATTCTATTTAATATTCCCTCTCTCATTAACCCCCAGAGACAGCGGGTGGGGGGATTGTGTTAATATTTCCTTTTAAGTGAGGGTTGACACATTTTCCTGCAACAGGGACAATGGAAGATTTGATTCTGATAACACTGGTGGGATGTGTTATTGACTGACACAAAGTGATGATCAAACGTGTATCTAAAAAACACTCAAAGCAGAGCTGAAGTTTCAATTTTATTTGTCGCAAGTCGGTTTATATTAACATTGCAATGAAGTTACTGTGAAAATCCGCTAGCTACCACTTTCCGGTGCCTGCTCGGGTACTCCGAGGGAGAATTTAGCATGGCCAATGCACCCTAACCAGCACGTTTTTCAGACTGTGGGAGGAAACCGGAACATCTGTGCTCTTTGGGTGACTGCTGCCTCAGAGACCTGGGTTCGATTCCATCTGTGCGGAGTTTGCACGTTCTCCCCGTGTCTACATGGGTTTCCTCCAGGTGCTCCGGTTTCCTCCCACAGTCCAAAGATGTGTTAGTTAGGTGCATTGGCCCTGCTAAATTGTCCTTTAGTATCCTGGGATGCGTAGGTTAGATAGTGTGGCGGGATAAATATGCGGGGATAGAGGCTTAGGGTTTGTTGTTGGTGCAGACTCGATGGCCTCTTTCGGCGCTGTAGAGATTCCATGGTTCACCTGAAGGAAAAACCACACAGATACGGGGAGAATGTGCAGATTCCATGCAAAGGGTGACCTAATCCAGGAAACGAACCCGGATCCCTGGTGCTTTGGGGCAGGAACTATGGTGTAGAAAATACCGTAGGCCGCCCCCTTCTGGAATGTTCCATCTGAGATACGAAGGGGTTAACATTGCATGAAACTAAGAGTTGATTCCAAAATGACAAGCTGAAGACATCTGTGATGAATGAATTTACCCTTCAACAATTCTTTCAACATAACAATATTCGATAACCTGACTAGAACAAAGGGTGACTTGTGATTAGCTATATTGTATCAGCCCACATGTGACTATAAGGATTGTAAAAACTACATAAAGAGGGACTGTCCCATTATTCTGCTCACCTTTGCTACCTGACTCCCAGCACTGGGTGGAAGTTACGCAGCAAAGCCAGCTTGCATATGCAGGAAGAATAAAAAGCTTTTAAATCGGACTGTGGTTGGTGTTTGCTTTTATATCAAGGAGAGAAGAATCTTGCGAAAAATGAGCACAAAAAGCAGGTCAGGAAGTGGATTACTGGCTAGGTTCATCCTGAACAGCTCCGTGACATGGGACTCTTCGAGCTGTTCCCACGGATAGATCCCCAGACAAACATCAACTGCTGCTGGAAGCTCATCAATTGGGTAAAAGTAGCTCCTTAGTTTCCCTGGAACTTGTTGGTTTTCCAGAGCAAGGAGTTATCTCTGACCGAGTGTTGCAGACTAGAACAGTCCAAAGCCCAGGACTGTGTGCTAAGGGACACACTAAAGTTCGGGACAGACATTACAGAGAGTCAATGGTCGCTATGTAAGATATTTCAGCCATGATGTAAAGATGCAGGTGTTGGATTGGGGTGGTAAGAACTCAGTAAGAATTTAGCAACACCAATTATTAATCCAACCGATTTATTTGATAGTAAAAAAGCGAGCTTTCAACAATCAAATAAATCGGTTGGATTAATAATTGATGTTGCTAAATTCTTACTGAGATATTTCAGCCACAGTGAACTGAGGGGAGCAGAATTGAGCAGAACTCCCTTGGGCTATAAGTCTGCTATGAAATTAATATTATAAATATTCACTGTGATTAAAAGTGAGATGCTCAGAATGCTCCATACCATATTGATAATAAATCACCAATATCACACTGTGTGTAATGTTAAATTTGAACCACAAATTTCATAAATGAAGTACACTTTGGGGAAAATATGGGGATAATCCTCCGAATCCAGTGTCACAGCAAGGTCACATCTGAGCTAAAATGAGGGCACTATTTGAGTGGTTTAGTATAGAATCAAAATCCCTACAGTGCAGAAAGAGGCCATTTGGCCCATTGAGTCTGCACTGACCTCAATCCCACCCAGGCCCTATTCCTGTAACCTCATACATTTACCCTATTAATCCCCTGACACTAAGGGGCAAGTTAATACAGCCAATCTACCTAACGCGCACATCTCTGGGAGGAAACCGGAGCACCCTGGGGAAACCCATGCAGACATGGGGAGAATGTGCAAACTCCACACAGACAGTGACCCAAGCCGGGGATCGAACCCGGGTCCCTGGCGCTGTGAGGCAGCAGTGCTAACCACTGTGCCACCGTCCTGCCTTATTGTCACATAGAATCCCTATCGTGCAGAAGGAGGCCATGTGGCCCATCAAGTCTACACCAACGACAATCCCATTCCAGGTGCTAGTCCCACAACCTCACACATTTATTCCACCAATCTCTCTGCACATCCTGTGACACTAAGAGGCAATTTAGCATAGCCAATCAACCTAACCCACACAACTTTGAACATGTATTGGGACACAGTGAAAAGTATTGTTTCTTGCGAGCTATGCAGACAAAGCATACTGTTCATAGCGTACATAGTGGGCGAAGGAAAGGAGAGGGTGCAGAATACAGTGTTGGGGCAGGATTTCCTCACGAACTCATCCCAATATGGGAAAATCCCGCCTGCGGTCAATAGACCTTTGCCTGTTCCATTTTTCCCCTTCCCATTCTGATTCCCAAGGTGGTGGAACAGAAAAGTCCCTTCCCTTAAAGCTTAATATGTGATAAGTTCATTCAAGACAGCTTCATATATGACAGGACCATGCAAAAGTTCACACTGGTCCATATTGGCCCACATTGGCCCACATTGGTATACAGTGGCCCACATTGGCCCATATTGGCCCACATTGGTCCACATTGGCCTACATTGGCCCATATTGGTCCACATTGGTTTACAGTGGCCCACAATGGCCCACATTGGCATGCATTTGCCCATATTGGTCCACTTTGCCCCATATTGGTCCACATTGGCCTACATTGGCCATATTGGTCCACATTGGCCTACATTGGCCCATATTGGTCCACGTTGTCTGCTTTCATTGGGAAGCAATCTCAGATCCAGAAGGATGAACACATTGCCCATGCCAAAGGCTATCTGGAAATCAGATACACTGTGCTGATGGAGTTCATGGTTCCATCACACACAGAGGAAGTCCCCAGTCTCATCCCTCCCCAGAGGAGTTGGTAGGAGTTGCGTTTACCTGCTTAGAATGGTGGATTCGCCGAGGAACATTGACGTAGGACCCTGCTGAGAGTAGAAAGCAGCAGTGAGTGTGGCGGAGATTGACACCGATACTGTTTTTCTGCGCTCGCTGTGTTACCGCGTTTGGACAATCTGCTCACCCAACTGCCCATTATTACTGTCCCTCCCAGAATGTCCAAAAACAATCTTCCCCTTTACAAAACACCGGCTCAGAGTATTGAGATCCCTTCTGGGTATCACAATTCAGGAAGGCTTTGGAACTGATCCAGAGAAAGATTGACGGGAATGCTTCCAGCATCGAGGAACTTCCATGATGTGGATACATTGGAAAAGTTGGATCTGCTCTCCTTGGAGGAGTAGGTTGGCACTGCACTCATTGGGGTTCCCATTTCTAGAACCATCTTGGACAAGCGTCCATAGTTGGAGACTAAGAAGGGGGAAGATTCAAGACAGAGATAAGAAGAGGGTTGTGAATCTATAGAACTCACTGCCACAGAGTGCAGTAGATGTAGAATCAATCAATGGATTCAAGAAAGAGAGATAAATATTTGACCAAAAGCAGGATAAAGACTATGGGGGAAAGGCAGGGAAATGGAGTTATGATGAGATGGAGACGTATAAAATGACGGAATGGATTTGTAGGACTGTATGGCCAACTATCACTTGTAATTCCGACGTTCCTGTAAGAGACAAAAGGGTTCTTAGGTAATTTGGTAGGTAATTAAGTGTTTCCCTTTGTGGGAGAGTCGAGGATTAAATCTCAGAGTCAGGAATCACCCATTGAAGACACATATGAGGAAGAATTTCTTCTCTCAGGGGGTAGTGAATCTGTGGAATTCTTTATTGCAGAGGGTTGTAGAGACCCTCTACTCTTGACTTCTCAAGAGTTAACTAGGGATGGGCAATAAATGCTGGCCAGTCTGCAACGTCCACATCTTAGGAGCGATCCACCTCATCAATTTGCCCAGTTGCCTCTGACTCGACCAGTTGAGCCAGAAACCAAAGGTGAGGGGGAAGGTTTAAGGGAGATGTGCAGGGGAAGTTTCTCACACAGAGAGTGGGCGGGTGTCTGGAACACACTGCCAGAGCAGGGGGTAGAAGCAGGCACATTAGCAACATTTAAGAGGCATCTGGATGGGTACATGGATAGGGAGGGAATCGAGGGGTACGGACCGAGTAAGGGCAGAAGGGTATTTTAATTTAATTAAGGCATCATGAGTGACAGAAGCTTGGAGGGCCAAAGGGCCTGTTTCTCTGCTATACTTCTGTTTGTTCTTTGTTAATTGTTCTAGGTACACCAGATAAGAGCACTTGCTTGACACACACACCTCTCCCTCTCTTGCTCTCTCTGTATCCCTTTTTGTCTGTCTCTCTCCTCTGCTGTTTCTTTCTCCCCTCTCTCTCATTCTCCCTCTCTGTGTCTCTCTCTTTCCTTTTCCCTGCATCGCCTTCTCTCTCTATCCTTCTTCCCCTCTCTCCCCCCCCCCCCATCTGTATCCCACTACCCCTTTCCACCCCTCGCTTTGTGTCTCTCTCACTCTTGCTTCCTCTACCCCTTTATTCTGCTCTCTCCTCTTGCATTCCTCTCTCCTTTTCTGTCTTTCTCCTTCTGTCCCTTCCTCTCTCTCTCTCCACACTACTCCCTCTACCCTTCATCCTCTCTATCTGTCATAAGTCTTCAGAGACCAAAATCCCTTTATTTACAATTCCAGTCTACCTTCACAAGCCCCAGAGCCTCTGACACCCCCAGATAAATACAAGGAAAGGACTCGCCGATTAGTCCACTAATTGACTCCTTAATCAGGAAATGCATACACCAATAGGGCGACCTTAATGGCCTGATTGAAGTCATTACAGAGTCATAGAGGTCTACAGCATGGAAACAGGTCCTTTGGCCCAACTTGTCTATGCCACCCTTTATTTTAAGCCCCTAAACTAATCTTAATTGCCCACATTTGGCCCATATCCCTCTATACCCACCTCACCCATGTAACTATATGCTTTTTAAAAGACAACATTCTTCCTACCTCTATTACTACCTCTGGTAGCTTGTTCCAGACACTCACCATCCTCTGCATGAAAACAGTGCCCCTCTGGACACTTTTGTATCTCCCCCCTCTCTCTTTAAATCTCTGTCCTTTCGTTTTAGACTCCCCTACTTTTGAGAAAAGATACTGACTATCTAGCTAACCTCATTATTTTGTAGACCTCTATAAGATCACCACTCAACCTCAACCAAGGAAAAGGTCCCAGTCTATCCAGCCTTTCCTTATAACTCAATCCCATCAAATCCCGGTCGCCATCCTAGTAGATCTTTCCTGCATTCTTTCTAGTTTAATAATATCCTTTCTATAACCAGAACTGCACACAGTATTCTGGCCTTACTAATGTCTTTTACAACTTCAAAAAGACGTCCCAACTCCTCTATTCCATATTCTGACCAACGAAACCAAGCGTGCCAAATGCCTTCTTCACCACTCTGTCCACCTGCGACTCCACTTTCAAGGAGCTATGAACCTGTACCCCTGGATCTCTTTGTTCTGCAACTCTCCCAAACGCCCTACCATTTTTGCAGAGAGACTTGGACAAGTTGCAGAGCTGGGCCGAGAGATGGCAAATGGAGTTTAATGCGGAAAAGTGTGAAGTAATTCACTTTGGCAGGAATAACAAACGTGTAAAGTATAGGGCTAATAGTAGAACTCTTAATAGTGTTGATGAACAGAGGGATCTTGGTGTATACGTGCATAGATCCCTGAAGGTTGGCAATCAAGTCGATGAGGTTGTTAAGAAGGCATACGGATTCTCAGCTTTTATTGGTAGGGGGATTGAATTTCGGAGCCGCAACGTCATGTTGCAACTGTACAAAACTCTGGCACGGCCGCACTTGGAGTATTGTGTACAGTTCTGGTCCCCGCATTATAAGAAAGATGTGGAGGCATTGGAGAGGGTACAGAGGAGGTTTACCAGGATGTTGCCTGGTATGGAGGGCAGGTCTTATGAAGAGAGGCTGAGGGATTTGAAGTTGTTTTCGTTAGAAAGGAGGCGGCTAAGAGGGGATCTTATTGAAACATATAAGATAATTAGAGGTTTAGATAGGGTGGACAGTGATAGCCTTTTTCCTAGGATGGAGAAAGCTAGCACGAGGGGACATAGCTTTAAATTAAGGGGTGGTAGTTATAGGACGGATGTCAGAGGTAGGTTCTTTACCCAGAGGGTGGTAAGGGTATGGAATGCCCTGCCTGCAGCAGTTGTAGATGCGCCAAGTTTGGGGGCGTTTAAGAGTTAGTAGATAAGTTTATGGATGAAAAGGGAATGGTTTAGGTTAGAGGGTCATTGGTTTTTCTTAATTGGTCGGTGCAACATCGAAGGCCGAAGGGCCTGTTCTGCGCTGTAATCGTCTATGTTCTACGTTCTATTAACTGAGTAAGTCCTGCCCTAGTTCAATCTATCAAAATGCATCACCTCGCATTTATCTAAATTAAACTCCATCTGCCATTCGTCAGCCCACTGGAGCCCATTAGAGGTTTAGATAGGGCGGACAGTGATAGCCTTTTTCCTAGGATGGAAAAAGCTAGCACGAGGGGACACAGCTTTAAATTAAGGGGTGATACTTATAGGACGGATATCAGAGGTAGGTTCTTTACCCAGAGGGTGGTTAGGGAGTGGAATGCCCTGCCTGCAGCAGTTGTAGATGCGCCAAGTTTGGTGGCGTTTAAGAGGTTAGTTGATAAGTATATGGAAGAGAAGGGAATGATTTAGTTTGGAGGGGCATTGCTTTTTATATTGATCGGCGCAACATCGAAGGCCGAAGGGCCTGTTCTGTGCTGTAATGTTCTATGTTCTATGGCCCAATTGATCAAGATCCCATTGCAATTGGAGATAACTTTCTTCACCTATCCACTATGTCACCAATCTTGGTGTCATCTGCAAACTTACTAACCATGCCCCCTTTATTCTCATCCAAATCATTAATATAAATGACAAACAACAGTGGATCCAGCATTGATCCCTGAGGCATACCGCTGGTCACAGGCCTTCAGTCTGAAGAACAATCTCTCTCCTCCCTCCCACTCTCTCTATTCCTGCCCCTCTCCCTCTCTCTCTATCTCTCTCTCTCTATCACCAGGGTATTTACAGGATATTATGAATCTTACCAGGTTGCCTGTGTTGGTTGGGCGTGGGCCTTCTGTAAATGACAGTCGCTATGGTTATGAGACAGGCCACCCCGATAACAGCCAGGGTAACACCCACAATGAGAGGAGTGTGGGAAGAAGATTCTGAAAGAAAAGGCAAAGGATTATTGTCATCAAACTATAATTTTGTCAATCATTTCCTGCCCCAATGACCCTCTAACCTAAACCATTCCCTTTTCATCCATAAACTTATCTACTAACCTCTTAAACGCCCCCAAACTTGGCGCATCTACAACTGCAGCAGGCAGGGCATTCCATACCCTTACCACCCTCTGGGTAAAGAACCTACCTCTGAAGAACCTTGAATTTTAACCCCAGTTTAACGCAGAAGACCATTTGGGAGGCATTTTGGAAGTTCTAATAAGGATAGAATACACACAATGAAGGGTAGATCCCGAGGGAATATTGAAAAATAGAAGGATCTGGGTGTACGAGCCCATAGATCCCTGGAGGGGGCAGCATCGGTAGATCAGTGAAGGAGACAATGGCTGAGTAATATTATCGTTAGACCAAAACTGCCGTCAAACTTTGGAATGGACCTACCTTGCATTAAGTTGATCTTTCTCTACACCCTAGCTATGACTGTAATACTACACTCTGCACTCTCTCATTTCTTTCTCAATGAACGGTACAATTTGTCAGCACAAGAAACAATACTTTTCACTGTATGCTAATATATGTGACAATAATAAATCAAATCAAATCAACTAATGTTAGAACCATAGAACCCTACAGTGCAGAAGGAGGTCCTTTGGCCCATCGAGCCTGCACCGTACACAATCCCACTCAGGCCCTACCCCCATATACCTACATATTACACCCGCTAATCCCTCTAACCTACACATCCCAGGACACAAGGGGGCAAATTAGCATGGCCAATCAACCTAACCCGCACACCTTTGGGCTGTGGGAGAAAACTGGAGCATCCAGAGGAAACCCACACAGACACAAGGAGAATGTGCATACTCCACACAAGACAGTGACCTGGGGAACCTAATGTTCTGGGGACCCGGGTTCAAATCCCACCACAGTAAAACTGCAGTGTATTTTTGAAGATTCACTTTAGAAATCTTCAATGTTCCTTTAATTTTAAACTTGACACGAAGCAACATGAATAGAGGTGAAAAAAGTAATTTACCCAAGTTTTACCGATACCACGGCAAGTGAAAAGATGGTGGAATTTGAATTTGATGTAAAAAAAAAAATGTGGGAATTAAGAATCTACTGATGACCGTGAAACCATTGTCGGAAAAATCCATCTGGGTCACTAATGTCCTTTAGGGAAGGAAATCTGCCGTTCTTATCTGGTCTGGCCTACAAGTGACTCCAGAGCCACAGCAATGTGGTTGACTCTCAAATTCCCTTCAAGGTTAACTAGGGAATGGGCGATAAATGCTGTCCCAGCCAGCGAATCCACATCCCATGAAGGGATAAAAAAATACAGAAGGCTTGCCTTCATTAGCATGGCAAACAGGAGTAGGGAAATCTTGGTGCAAACTTTACAAAATGCTGGTTAAGCCACAGATTGTGTGCAGTTCTGGTGAACACGTTATTGGAAGGATGTGATTGATTCCACACTGGAAAGCGTGGAAAGGAAATTCACTGGGATGTTTCCTGGATTCGATCGTTTCACCTACGGAGAGAGGCTTGGGCTGTTTTCCCTGGACTGTGAAAGACTGAGGGTGAGGGATCTGGTTTCAGGTTTATTTATTCCTGTCACAAGTCAGCTTACATTAACACTGCGATGAAGCTACTGTGAAAATCCCCTAGTTGCCACACACACTCTGTTCGGGTACACTGAGGGAGAATTCAGCACAGCGAATGCACCTAACCAACACATCTTTTGTAGGAAACTGGAGGAGTCCCAGGCAGACATGGGGAGAATGTGCAAACTCTGCACAGTTCAGTGACCCGAGCCAGGAATCGAATCCGGGTTCCCTGGCATTGTGAGGCAGCAATGCTGACCACTGTGCCACCGTGCCAATCTGATAGAGGTACACAATTTATGAGAGGTAGGGTAGATTGTAGGAATCTTTTCCCTGTGGCACAGGGGTCTAAGAACAGAGGGCATAGATTAAGGCAAGGAGTAAGTGGTTTGGAGGTTACCTGAGGAGGAATGTTTTCACCCAGAGGGTGGTGAGAAAGTAGAATATGCTTAAAAGCATTTTAAAAGTATCTGGATGAGGAATTAAATCGCCAATGCATAGTAGGCAGTGGATCATGTGCTGGTAAATAGGGCGATAGAATGAAATGTGAGGGTCAGCAGAGACATAGTGGGCCGAAGGGCCTGTTTCTGTGCTGCATGGCTCTGTGATAAATGAACCTAAGGTCTATTTAGCAGCATTGAGATGTTTGTGAAAGATCCTGCTCACACACTTAGCTGACAAAAGCTCTCAATTCCTACGCAGTTACCTGACCAGCATTGTACCTTGTAGCAGTAAGGTAAGGGTTAGGTGAAAGGCCCCCTTCCCTCCACCTGAAAGGTTACATCCTTTCAAGCGCTTTGCGATGCAGAAAGGCACTATTGAATTTTAAACATTTCTTGGGATGTCAACGGCACAGTGGTTAGCACTGCTGCCTCACGGCGCCGGGGACTCGGGTTCAATCCCAGTCTCGGGTCGCTGTCTGCGTGGAGTTTGAACATTCTCCCCGTGACAAATAAAGAACAAAAAAAAACACAGCACAGGAAACAGGCCCTTCGGCCCTACAAGCCCGTGCCGCCCATTTTAACACTCAGTGAGTGCCTCATTCATGTCTTTCATCGATCATCGACAGTTTTGTCTGTCCCTCGTAGAACTCTACAATAAAGGGGGTACAAATTTAGGGAATTATATGTGTGCCAGATTAAGGGAGATCCAATCAATCGGCCTAAAAAACATGTTTTTGGGATGTGGGAGGAAACCGGAGCACCTGGAGAAAACCCACGCAAGCACGGGGAGAATGTGCAAACTCCCACAGACATTGACCCAAGCCGGAGATCAGACCCGGGTCCCTGTATCTGCACAGCGAACAGTGATAGTCACTGAGCTATCCTGTTGCCCGTCACTTGGTCCAGTTTAAGTGTACACTAACGGACGTGAAGTACTAGGCAACTCTCAAAGCAACATCCAAGAGCAGCCCTCGCACGACCCGCCGCGTGTGTGCCCCTTGTTGGACAACAAGGCGGACCGAACCACCTGTAGATGTAAAAAGAGACATCAATAAACATCAATAGACTTACAACAGGCTATACAGACAGTAGTGGAAGATTAATGCATGACTGTGTGAGTTTCCTCCAGGTGCTCTGCTTTCCTTCCACACTCCAAAGATGTGCAGATTGGATGGATTGGCCATGCTAAATTGCCCCTTACCTGTCCAAAGATGTATAGGTTAGGGCAATGGTGGGGTAAATTCTTGGGGTTACGGGGTTAGGGCCTAGATAGTATACTTTGTCAGAATGCAGGAACAATGGGCTGAATGGCCTCCTTCTGCACTGTCAGGATTCCATGATAAACTGGTCTAAAGGGATATCCGTTGGCTCCGCTTTAGCCGTAACTCAAAGGTCCCTCGAGGGTCCCTCGTCTGTACTGGCCTCCGCAGAGGCCGCCCCCCTGTGAAACTTAGGGGAAACTGCAGGACGAAGATCTCACCTTCACATGTGAGGCGTACGTTCCGTTCGGTGATGCGTTCCCGGGTCCATACCACGCAGTGGTAGATGCCGGCGCTCTGTCCCCCCGGCGGCACGGTAAGCGAGCAGTCTCCCTTTTCCAGGCAGCTGTCCCCGGATAGCCCCACGTCAGCCCGGCCGGGGGGCTTTCTGACACTCCCGCTCCGGACCTGCAGGAGGAGGACTCCTTCCCGCTTCCCGAGAAGGGGCGTCTGCCACCATTGGACCAGCGTTGCCCGCGCGTAGCCTGGGTCGGAGCAATTCAGCAACACTGGTCGAGATTCCGCACAATTCACCTCCGGGCAATCATCTATCCCGGGCTTAACACCACCTGTAACTGAGATACGGAGCAAATTCGTGAACCCATTCCATGAAAAACAGAATCTTCTTTCCTCAGAGTTCAAATACAAGGGATCATGCACGGTGGCACAGCACTTAGCACGGCTGCCTCACAGTGCCAGGGACCCGGGTTCAATCCCTGTCTTGGCTCACTGTCTGTGTGAAGTTTGCACATTCTCCCCGTCTCTTCTTCCAGATGCTTCAGTCTCCTCCCAAAGATGTTCAGGTTAGATGGATTGGCCCATGCTAAATATTACAGATGACCATTGTCGCTAGTCAGTAAAACCTGGCTGGTTCACAAATGCCCTTTAGTGAAGGAAATCTGCCGTCCTTACCTGCCTCACATTGCTCCAGAGTCACAGCAACATGGTTGACTCTCAATTGCCCTTGGGCACCTAGGGATGGGTAATAAATGCCGTCCACCCAGCGACGCCTGTATCCCATGAGTGAATTAAAACAAACTCTCTTACCGTCTGGTGTAAATTGTTGTTGCCTCTCACATTGGCCCATATGTGTACTGGTGAGTGCAAGTGGAAAAACTTTGACAGTAAGTCATTTTTCCCATCAATATATTAAGACAAAAATAATCTCAACATAAACTGCACTTTGTGTGTGTGTGTGTGTGAGTGTGTGTATGTGTATATGTATCTGTGTGTCTGTGTATATGTGTGTGTGAGTGTGTTTGTATGTATGTGTATATGTCTGTGTCTGTTTGTGTGTGTGTGTATGTCTGTGTGTGTGTGTCTGTGTGTCTGTGTGTATGTATCTGTGTATGTATGTGTGTGTGTCTGTGTGTGTATCTGTGTGTGCCTGTGTGTGTGTGTGTGTGTGTGTGTGTGTGTGTGTGTGTGTGTGTGTGTTGTGTGTGGTGTGTGTGCTTGTGTTATCTGTGTGTGTGTGTGTATGTGTGTGTGTGTGTGTCCTGTGTGTATCTGTGTGTGTGTGTGTGTGGTGTGCCTGTGTGTGTGTGTTGTGTGTGCCTGTGTATCTGTGTGTGTGTGCCTGTGTGTATCTGTGTGGTGTGGTGTGTGTTTGTGTGTGTTCTGTGGCGTGTGTGTGCCTGTGTGCATGTGGTGCTGTGTGGTGTGTGTGTGCCTGTGTGTGTATGTGTGTATGTGTGGTGTCTGTGTGTGCCTGTGTGGTGTGTGGTGTGCTGTGTGGTGTGTGTGTATGTGTGTTGTGTGTGTGTGCGCCTGTGTGTGTTGTGTGTGTGTGCCTGTGTGTGTATGTGTGTGTGTGTGTGCCTGTGTGTTGTGTGTGGCTGTTGGTGCGTGTGCGTGTGTGCGTGTGTGTGGTGGTGCCTGTGTGTGTGCGTGCGTGTGTGTGCGTGCCTGTTGTGTGTGTGTGTGCCTGTGTGTGTGTGCCTGTGTGTGTGTGCCTGTGTGTGTGCCTGTGTGGGGTGCATGCACTCCCTGAGAGTAAATATGGAGATGGTCTTACTTTTTTTCCTTATTTGAGAAAGGATACACTGGCACTGGAGAGGGTGCAGAGGAGATTCACTCGGGTGATTCCAGAGTTGAGAGGGTTGTCTTCTAAGGGGAGACTGAGTAGACTGGGGTTATACTCATTGGAATTCAGAAGAATGAGGGGAGATCTTATAGAAACATATAAGATTATGAAGGGAATGGATAAGATAGAAGCAGGGAAATTGTTTCCACTGGCAGATGAAACTAGAACTAGGGGGCATGGCATCAAAATAAAGAGGAGCAGATTTAGGACTGAGTTGAAGAGGAACTTCTTCACACAGAGGGTTGTGAATCTGTGGAATTCCCTACCCAGTGAAGCAGTTGAGGCTCCCTCATTGAATGATTTTCAGCCAAAGATAGATAAATTTTTGAACAGTAAAGGAATTAAGGGTTAGGGTGAGCGGGCGGGTAAGTGGAGCTGAGTCCATGAAAAGATCAGCCATTCTTACAGAGGCTCGAGGGGGCCAGATGGCCCTAATTCTTATGTCTGGAAACCATTGTTGTGAAGTTAAAATCTTAATAAAATTATAAAAGTTGTGATACAGTTGTAAAAATGCAAAGCATTAGAAAATTTTTTGTTTTAAACGGCGGCGTTTCTCTGTACTTAAAAAAATACTGGGAAATGTGAGTGTGTAGTACACGGAGAACATAGAGTGAAACATCGCACGGCCAGGCTGGGCAATAAATGTTGCCATAGCGACAAAAAAAATTTTGAATTTTAACCAATCAATTTAAAGTAGGCATTTAAATCACAGCAGCCTATTGGAATTGAATTTTGAGTGTTAGCTAAAGGAATAGAACATAAAAGTATGCAAGTGTTGTTGCAACTGTACAAGGCATTGGCGAGGCCGCAGCTGGAGTATTGTGCACAGTTTTGGTCCCCGTATTTGAGGAAAGATGTAATGGTATTGGAGGCAGTTCAGAGGAGGTTCATGAGATTGATCCCAGAGATGAGGGGTTTGTCGGATGAAGAGAGATTGAACAGTTTAGGCCAATACTCTCTGGAATTTAGGGGAATGAGGGGGGGATCAGATTGAGGTGTACAAGATGATAAAAGATTGGGGTAAAGTAGACATGGAGCCGATGCTTCCTTTTGTCGGACGTTCTGGGATGAGAGGTCACAGTCTGAGGATAAGGGATAGTTAATTTAAAACAGAGTTGAGGCAAAACTACTTCTCCTAAAGAGTTGTGAGTTTGTGGATTTCACTGCCCCGAAATGCAGTGGATGCTCGGACAGTGAGTAAATTTAAGGAGGAGTTAGACAGATTTGTAATTGGTTGAAGGGGTTAGGGGGAGAAGGCTGGAAATTGGGGATGAGGAGCATATCAGCTATGGTGGACTTGATGGGCCAAATGGTCTACTTCTGCTCCGCTTATGAAGTTATGATAACCAATCCTATTGTGCGAATTTTGGTATGTTATTGAGAGTTGAAAGACTGTCGCTCCCAGCTCCAAAGGGCCAGAAGATCACCTGCCAGCGGCTGCCACGGTTCACAGCAATAAGAGAGAGAGAGATAGAGACAGCAACTGTCCTGCCAGTGTAACAGTCACAGTAATGTCTTAAAAGAAACACTAACCTCAAAAGTAAAGCTACAAATGAAATGAAGGAGAAGTCATCAAGGTAAAAAAGAGTTCCAGGAGACCACAATTCTGATTTTGAGTGTGACTATAAAAGTTCTTTTTTTTATTAATAAGTGGGAATTGTATTTAAACAACATTCCTTTAGAATAATGCTTTATCTGGGTTGCTAATGGTTTAGTTCACTGTTAGGCAGAAGAATAACATGCTACCTGTTTCTTTTTAAAGAGTCTCAGGTAGTTATTTTGATTCAACCACTAAAAATTGGCAGATTTCTCACATATTCCTTAAATAGATGATGAAAAGGAGGTACATCTCTTTGAGTTAGTTCCTTCCTCTTCGCAACACCATTTGTATCAGTGGAGCAGAATTACTTCCTTGTAAGGAATAGTTAGCGAGTGAAGGAGGGAAAAGAATTAATGAATTTTGTATCTAGAGTATATTACAAACATAGCCCTTCATCAGAGCTGATCATCCCAGGCTTATATTGCTCTTGGCATTAATGTAAATTATTTGTTCATGTTTTACATGCTTTAACTCTCCTTTTTATAACAACAGATAGTTAAATGTGAATGTTATTTTGTAGACTTTACAAGCTTTAACTTGTGTTTTTGTAACAGCAGGTAGTTAAATGTGAATGTTATTTTGTAGACTTTACAAGCTTTAACTCTAGTTTTTATAACAACAGATAGTTAAATGTGAATGTTATTTTGTAGACTTTACAAGCTTTAACTTTTTTTTGTAACAGCAGATAGTTAAATGTGAATGTTATTTTGTAGACTTTGCAAGCTTTAACTCTAGTTTTTATAACAACAGATAGTTAAATGTAAATGTTATTTTATAGACTTTGCAAGCTTTAACTCTCGTTTTTTATAACAGCAGATAGTTGAATGTGACTGATATTTTGTAGATTTTGCAAGCTTTAACTCTTGTTTTTGTAACAGCAGATAGTTAAATATGACTATTATTTTGTTGACTTTGCAAGCTTTAACTCTTTTTTTTACAGCAGATAATTAAATGTGACTGTTATTTTGTAGACTTTGCACATCTTACCTGTTTATATTAGTTGGACATTGTTACACAGATGGTAGTTTATGATACCGGCTTTTAACAGGAAGAGTCCCACTGGGACAGTTGCGATCGCTCAAGTAACTTCAAAGACTGCAATATCGGTACTTCTGCAGAAGGGGTTTGAATCTTGACCAGATTAAGCTGTGTCCTGACTGAAGGACTGTGATTCCTGATTAACTCTGGGTCCGCACCACTGCACAGGAAGGAAGACCCGAACTTCTGGGCTGGAATTAAGGATTTGTATTGTGAGCAACACTATAACCTATAAATGCCCACTTGTGTTTGTGTTCGAGGGGAAGTCTGGTAATCCTTAATCGGAACTAGTTTTCTCCCAAAGCTTTGGAATAAAAACCACTGTATTTTGACTCAGTAACAGTCTTCGAGATATTATTTTACCTACAACAGCGAGCATGCTCTGTTGAACCAGAAACACTGATTGAGGATTCACTGTGGGATAATTACTTGTCCAATACTCACCCAAAACAACAGCACTGCTTAATAGCAAGCAAGAGAGAAAAGGAGACATAGCAGGCCAGCACAGTGGGGCTGAATGGACTCCTCTTGTGTTGTAATATTTCGGTACCTTCCTGTGGTCCCTGGTCCACAGATTATCCTTTGTCACACAGCGAAGATCATTTCGCAATTCTGACAAGAAAAACAATTTCAACACACATTGAATACAGAAGTTGGGACATTATGCTACAACTGTACAAGGCATTGGTTATGGGTTCATTTGTAGCCCCCACAGCTCAGAAGGAGGCCATTTGATTCATCAAGCCCGCAATGATAACAATCCCACCCAACCCCCATCACCGCAACACCATGTATTTACCCTCCCAGTTCCCCCAATCTATGCATCTTGGGGCAATTTAGTGTGGCCAATCCACCTAACCTGCACATCTGTGGGAGGGAACAGGAGTACCCAGAGGGAACCCACACAGACAAGGGGAGGATGTGCAAACTTCACGCAGACAGTCACCCGAGGCCAGAATTGAACCCCGATCCCTGGCACTGAGAGGCAACAGTGCTAACCACTGTGTCACCCAAAAGTGGTACGGCGACATTTGGAGTACTGCGTACAATTCTGGTCACCCCCTGCTACAGGAAGGATGTTATTAAACTAGCAACAAGATTGACAAGGATGTTTCTGGGACTGGAAAGTTGGAATGAAAGGGAGAGGATGGGGCATTTTTTTTAACCTGGAGTGGAGGAGGATGAGTTATAGAATTATAGACCTGATAGAGTTTTATAAAATCATGAGGGACATAGATAAGGTGATTAGCCAATTTTTTTTCCTTAGGATAAGGGAGTCCGAAACTAGAGGACGTAGGTTTAAGATGAGAGGCGACGGATTTAAAAGGGATCAGAGGGGCAACTTTTTCACACAAAGGGTGGTGCACGTATGGAATGAGGAGGTGGTAGAGGTGGATACATTAGCAACATTTAAAAGACATTTGGATAGTTACATGGATGTGATGGATTAGAGGGATATGGGCCAAATACAGGCAAATGGGATTATTTTAGTTTAAGAAACTTGGTCGGTCTGGATATATTGGGCTGTCTCTGTGCTGTATATCTCTGTGGCTCTATGGGAGGGCAATACTAACAAAGCATTGCACCCATTTTTGACCAGGAAGTGGTGGTAAAGTTGGGTGCAAAGTGCCAAGTGCACCGTTTTCACGACCAGCGCCATTTTACGAGCGCCGGATTTCCAGCGCAGTCAGCCCCTCGCCGGAAATGGGCAAGGAGCCGAGGGCAAGGAGTGGGTGCGCCATGGGCAGTGCCACCCTGGCACCTGGGCACTGCTCACTAGGCAGTGCTGAAGAGCAGGGTAATGGGGAAGGGGCCAGTGGGGGGGGTGGGGTGGGGGGGGTGGGTCTAAACGAGGGTGGACCAGTGGGGGCAAGGGCAGTGGGGGAGGAGCTCATGTGAGGGAGGGGCAATGTAGGGGAAGGGCTAATGTGAGGGAAGGGCTAATGGAGGGGAGGGGCTAATGTAAGAGAGGGGCTAATGTAGGGGAGGGGCTAATGTGAGGGAGGGGCTAATGTGAGGGAGGGGCTAATATGGCAGAGAGGTAATGGGAGAGAGGGGGTTGGGGAAAGAGAGGGGATCGGCTGCCACTCTCCAGTAATCAGTGAGGGGTGAGGATGCAGGGTCCATGATTGGTGGCGGGGTGGGGGGGGGGTGGGGGGGAAGGGTGATGAGGGGAAGGCAGTGGGCCCATGATCGTTAGAGGAGGAAGTGGGGGGGGTCCCCTGATCGGTCTGAGTGGGTGAGAGGCTGACCAAGTGTTGCGGACAGACACATTCCAAAGCCCAGGACTACATGCTGAGGGATGGGTGCACTAAAACCTGGGGCAACCGCAGCAGAGGCACGAGGGAGGGAAGATTTGTTTCATCCGTCCGTGGACATTGGCACCACTGGCTGATCAGCATTTGGGGACGTCACGGTGGTTAGCACCACCGCCTCACAGCGCTAGGGACCCGGGTTCGATTCCCAGCTTGGGTCACCGTCTGTATGGAGTCTGCACGCTCTCTCCCTACGTGTGGGTCTTCTCCGGATGCTCCAGTTTCCTCCCACAGTCCAAACGACGTGCTGGTTGGGTGCATTGACCATGCTAAATTCTCCTCAGTGGATCCAAACAGACGCAGAAGTGTGGCGACCAGGAGATTTCCATAATGGCTTCATTACAAGTTTGGTTGTGACGCTAATAAATAAATAAACTTATTGCCCATCCCTAATTGCCCCTTGTTCAGGGGGCAGTTGAGAGTTAACCATATTGCTCTGGAGTCAGATGTAATAAGAAGTCTGACAACACCAGGTTTAAGTTGGACTAAGGGTCTCCATTTTGATGGACTTCTTACTGTGTTTACCCCAGACCAACACCAGCATCTCCATATCATGACTACTGTCACATATAAGCCATAGATTTCCTTCCCTAAAGGGGCATGAGAGAACCAGATGGGTTTTTCCGACAACGGTTTCATCAATCGATTCTTAATTCCAGGTGTAATCTTATTGAATTCAAATTCCACCATCTGCTGTGGTGGGATTCGAACCTGAACGCCCAGAACACTCGCTGAGTTTCTGGATTAATAGTCGAGTGATAACAATACCACTAAGGCCTTCCCTCAAGGTCTCAAACCTTTCAGCTATAGTGAACTGAGGAGAGAGGTGCTGGCTAAAGGCCCTGGAGCTGAGAAATTATGTTTGGTGTAACATTGCGAGCTGATACATAACGTAACACCACAAGTTTTATAAATAAAGCACCCGTTCAGGCAGCGAGTTCCACATTCCTACCACCCTCTGGGTGAAAAAGGTTTTTCTCAAATCCTCTGTAAACCTCCTTTTTCCTTAAATCTGTGCCCCCTGTTTGTTGACCCTTCTAAGGGGAATGGCTCCTTCCGATCTACTCTCTCCAAGTCCCTCATTATTTTGTACACTTCAATCTCTGCTCTGGGGAAGCCAACCCCCAGCCAAACCAGCCTCTCTTCAGAGCTGGAACGCTCCAGCCCACACAATATCCTGGCGCATCTCCTCTCCATCGTCCCCAGCGCAATTACTCCCTTTCTATAGTGTAGCAACCGTTTTGGTGGGGTGGTGGCGGAGGGAGGGGTGCACGGTTGTGGAAGTGGAGGCAGTTTGGAATAATCCGCCACATTGCTGTGGGTCTGGGCTCACGTGGAACACAGTAAGGAGTCGCACGACATCAGGTTAAAGTCCAACGAGCTTAGAACCAAGAACAAAACAGCACGAGAAACAGGCCCTTCGGTCCATCGAGCCCGCGCCACCACCCCAATGTTCCCACCTCTACCTGCGATCCCTGTCCATGTTTATAGATCTATGGATTAAAAATCAAATTTGAGACAATTTAGGGAGAATTTGTTTTGCCAATTAGCCTAACAGCACATCTTTGGGATGTGGGAAGAAACCGGAGCACCCGGAGAAAACCCACGCAAGCACGGGGAGAATGCGCAAACTCCCACAGACACAGCCCAAATCCATGTATCTGCACAGCACAGCGGTAGTCACTGAGCTGTCGTGTTGCCCATCAAATGGTCCATGTCAAGCGTACACTAACGACATGAAGCACTAGGATCCTCTCGAAAAAAATCTAAGAGCAGTCCTCTCACGACCCATCGCGTGTATGCCCCTCGTTAGACAACAAGGTGGACCAAAGCACCTGTAGGATAAAACAAGTACATCAATATCATCATCTATTTACACACTTCCCAGGGACTCCCAAGGCTCATGATCCCTATTTTAAATCAGTTTTCTATATCCCTCCATTCCCATTTTGTTCATGTGCCCATCTAAGTATTTCTTAAATAACTCCAGAGTACCTGTCTCCATCACTTTACTTGGCAGTGCGTTTTATTTGATAATAAACCCACTTTCTGGTCACAAACACATATGCTCAGTTTGTGACCAGAACTCTTCATTCACCTGATGAAGGGGAAAACCCCGAAAGCTAGTGGGTTTACTATCAGATAGACCTGTTGGACTTTAACCTGGTTTTGTGAGACTTCTTACTGTGTTTATCCCAGTCCAACGCTGGCACCTCCACATCCTCACATAGAAACACAAAATACCTACAATATAGAAGGAGATCAGTCAGTCCATTGAATCTGCACCCACTCTCTGATAGAATATCTTATGCAGACCATATTCCACCCATTTCCCTCACAACCTCGTACATTACCTTGCTGATTCTCCTAACCTGCACATCTTTGGACACTAAGGGGCAATTTAGCACGGCCAATCCACCTAAGCTACACATCTTTGGACTGTGGGAGGAAACCGGAGCACTCGGAGGAAACCCGCGTAGACACGGGGAGAATGTCAGGCTCCACGTGTGCTTAGCACTGCTAAATTCTCCCTCGACGTACCCGAACAGGTGCCGGAGTGTGACAACTGGGGGATGTTCACAGCTAGCAATTTCATGGCAGTGTTCATGAAAGCCTACTCGTGACACTAATAAACAAATTAATCTGGAGTGGACAATGACGTTCAGTGTCTTTCACGTGAGAGGGAAGGAACGGGGAGGAGATTTGACTCTCGCACCACCAAATGGTTAAAGCAGTCGGCAGATCTTCACTCTGAGGCAGTTCAGGGAAGGAGGTAGATTGGTGATAGCGAGGCAGGTTCAACGTTTAGCCAAGGTGACCGCATCTTCTTGAAGTTCAAACCTCTCTCCTTGCTGAGCTGTGGATGGCAGCAAGCAATTTGTGTGCTCTTTCCCTCTTGCGAGTCAGGGAGTTTGTCCATTCCACACCAGGCGGATTTATTGTGGACCCACGCACTTGAGGAGCAGTGTGGGGGTGGGGAATGAGTTTTATGGATGACCACTGTCCACATTCTGAATACAATTTCCCCAATCACAGCACAGAAAGCAGTCAGACGGTTTGTATTACATGACAGCTGCCTGAATAACACAGTGAGATTTATTTTGCAGCAAATAAATTTAAAAAAATACAGAAAGGAAAATCAGTAACAAACACCAACCCTATCCAGTGTGCTCAGAAGTATTGTAGATTATATAGTTATGGTTGATTTATTCTTTTCTCCTGAATTTTCTCTGCTTTATACCTTGAAATGGTTTTCTAAGCATGGGGTCATCGCTGAAGGATGATTGTTTCAGTATTGTGGATATCAGGATTATTGTATCAGTAAACAGGACAACATAGTGATGGAGAATGGATCATAGAATCTCTACAATGCAGAAGCAGACTGTTCGGCCTATCGAGTTTGTACTGGCTCACCAATGGAGCAATCAACACTGTATTTTTGCCACCAATCCTTCATTCAAACTATAGATCAGGGTAAACTAAGGGGCAACTTTAACATGACCAATCAACCTAATCCACACACCTTTGGGCTATGGGGTAAACCGGAGCACAATTACAACTGTGTCAATTACAAAAATACACGGGCTTGATAGCAATCGATTTGCGAGGGTAAATTGCGGAGCAAATTCCACACAACTTCAACCTGCAACCCAGATCAACTACATCCAACGCAGCGCATGAGGACCAGAACTTCTTACTGGAATTCCCTTCCTGTCTCCGCACAATTATTCTCCCTAAGTTTAGCACCACCTCGTTCGCATTCCTGGTTCACCATGGATCCTCCCATAAGATGTGCTGGTTTGGTAAATTGGCCCTACTAAGTTCTCCCTCTGTGTACCTGAACGGGCGCTGGAGTGTGGCGACTGGGAGATTTTCACAGTATCTTTGTTAATCTAAGCCTACTTGTGACGCTAATAAATCTTAAACATGGATACATTCCGTGCAGTTTCGCTCATTCATTGGAATGGATCTGATCTATCGGGGTTGGGGGGGATCTTTCTTCCCCTTGGTGACATGTTTAGCAATGATGTTAAGCAGCACTCCCCTCACTGGGTACAGGGCTTTACTCTCCTGCCTTGTTAAAATGTGTTTTGCTGTATGAACGCACTCCTCACCACTGGTGACACCACTGGAGCTGGTTCGCTGGATCATAAGATACCCCCCTCTCCCGACAGCAAGACTTCGACAATCCTCTTCAATGTCTGGCGCTCCAAATTAGCCAAATTTATTTTGTTCTCCTACCCTCATAACTGCTGATTGTGGTCCATCAACCTCGCCGGTCCTTCTTTGGAGGAAACCAGAGTGCCCGGAGGAAACCCACGCAGGCACGGGGAGAATGTGCAGGCTCCACGCAGCTGGAACTGAACTCGGGTCCCTGGCGCTGTGAGTGCTAATCACCGTCCCACCCCTTTCCCCCACCGTCACTACATTGTTACGAGCACCCTTAGTTGAATGACTTCATGCATCAAGGTGCAATCCCCAGTCTCACCCAAGCAGGACGAAAATATCTCACATCTGTTGGAAAGTTGCAATGGTGTAAGACCCTGTTCTCCTGCCCTCTTTAAAGTTGCAATCACAAACCAAGTCAGAAGACCCTGCTTGAGGAGGTTCCTGGTACAATAAATCCAGATAATATTCTCCCTCTCTGAGAACTCACAGACTGACATTGCACGGCCCCACCTGCCAAAGAAAAACCTCACATGCTATAGCTACAACACATCACCTTACCTTTAATTCTTAGTGTTCTAATCAACTACTGAATCATTCTATTCAGCCGTACTTCTGTTACTTCTTACTTCTGTTTTCCTTTTGTATATTTTGTTAACCTTTCCATCATTTGCTAATCTATTTTGAACATTAGGAATGAAATAAAAGTTAGCCATTTAGCGGATACTCACTAAATAACTCACTCCTTCTCGCGTAAGAACATTGCCTGAAGGCTCTGAAAGACAGAAGACAAAGAACAAAACTCTTTCCCTTTTTATGCCAAGCTTCCTCAATCGCCCAATTCCCAGCACTCTATTCTGAGCCGCACTTCTCGTCATGAGAGGGAACTTCAGTCAGAATGAGTTTAAAGCTTATTTATTAGTGTCACAAGCCGACTTACGTTAACACTGTGAAAATTCCCCGGTTGCCACACTCCGGCTCGGCTGCGCCGAGAGAGGATTTAGCACGGCCAACGCACCAAACCAGCACGCCTTTCGGACTGTGGGAGGAAACCGGAGCACCCGGAGGAAACCCACGCAGACACGGGGAGAATTTTCAAAGGGTCAAAGAGGTGATGCAGGAGGTGGAACAAATAGCAAAGAGATAAGTGGATTTTTGTGCTGGATGCTGTCAAAATGAAAGAGGAACTATTCATTGGCAAGGAAAATATCTTGGCAGGAGTTGCAGAAGTTAATTATTGAAAACGTGCTTTGGGAAGTTATTCTGCAAAGTGGATTATAAGTTCATAGAATGGAATCTCTGCAGTGCAGAATGAGGCCGTTCAGCCCACCAGTCTGCACTGAACACAATCCCACCAAAGCCCGATTCGCGTAACCCAATGTAATTACTCTGCTAGCCTCCCTGACACTAAGGGTCAACTTAGCATGGCCAATCAACCTAACCCGCACATCTTTGGACTGTGGGAGGAAACCGGAGCACCCAGAGGAAACCCACGCAGGCACGAGGAGAATGTGCAAATTCTGCGCAGAGGGTGACCCAAGCCGGGGAATCGAACCCAGGTCCCCCTGGCGCTCTGGGGCAGCAGTGCTAACCATTGTGCCACCCAAGTTCTATCCCCCAAGGAATTCTGTACTCATGAACTAATTCAGTCTTTTTAGCTTTTTATGCCTTGTCTGCTCTTAACTAATCATCTTAAAGGCTAAATTGCCCACATTTTGCCAATGAAATGATAGAAACCCTACATTGAGGGAAGAGGCCATTTGACCCATCGAGTCTGCACCAACCACAATCTCACCTCAGCCCTACCGCCATATACCTATGTATTTACCCACTAATTCCTCTAACCTACACATCTCAGGACACTACACACAATTTTTATCATGGCCAATCAATCTAATCTTTGGACTGTGGGAGGAAACCGGAGGAAACCCACGCAGACCTGAGGGGAATGTGCAAACTCCACACAGACAGTGACCCGAGGTGGGAATCGAACCCAGGTCCCTGGAGCTGTGAGGCAGCAGCGCTAACCACTGTGCTACCGTGCTCAGGCACCTTGTGGATATTGGATGGCAGAGCAGGCTCGAGGGGCCGAGTGGCCCTCCAAAGCCAGATCCAATTGTGTGATTAATGGCGATTAAAGTGAAGCGGGCTGAAGGTTATTGATAAATGCCAGGCTCATAATAGCGTAGGATACCAAGCTGAGTACAGAGAAGAAACTGAACAAAGGAATGGGAAACAAGAGGGTGGCTCATTAGTTAGCACTGCTGCCCCACAACTCCAGGGACCCGGGTTCGATTCCAGACTTGGGTCACTGTCTGTGTGGAGTTTGCACATTCTCCCCATGTCTGTGTGGGTTTCCTCCAGGTGCTCCAGTCTCCCCCCGCTCACAGCCCTAAAAACATGCTGGTTAGGCGGAGTGCGGCGACTAGGAGAACTCCACAGCAACTTCGCTGCGGTGTTAATGTAAGCCCGCTTGTGACACTAATAAATACATTTTAAAGGGAACACCTAAATTCTCCCATTACCGTACAAATGCAAAATGGTAGCTGAAGGAGATCTTGTGGTCTTCTGCCTCCCAGACAAAATCCCGGAGTTGCTTATTAGTGTCACAAGTTGGTTTACATTAACACTGCAATGAAGCTACTGTCAACATCCTTTAATCACCACTCTCTGGTGCCTGCTCGGGTACACTGAGAGAGAAATTGCCACCTAAGCAGCACGTCTTTCGGACTATGGGAGAAACAGAGGGAATCCGTGCAGGCTCTGGGAATCAACTCTGGGTCCCTGGGCACTGTGGAGGGGGGAGCCCAGCAGTGCGAACCCTGGAAGGAGGCCATTCAGCCCACTGAGCCAGCACTGACTCTCTGACAGACATCTCACCCCAGGCCCCGACACTTACATCCCATAAATAAAATGGTCAAAAAAAAAAACATGTTACGCTGTCCCGGAAAAAAGTAGGACGATACGGAGCCAGGATAATGTCTAATGCTCCCACCCCACCACCCCTTCCTTTACAGCGAATGAGATCTTTGAAATGGGCAGGCATTGCTGAGTTCCCACCCACTCAGAGAAAGGAGACTGTAATTCGAATTGGAGGAAACGAACTTACATCTTTGCACTTGCTTGCTGAGAGATTCCAGGAGTTGGGAGCTCTGCTGTACACACGGTAGAATTCCAGTGATGTGTGGCTGCACCAGTCTTGGCTGTGAGGAATGCTGTCCTAACTCAGCGGCACGTTAGCTCACAGTTTCACAGTCGCGGGAGCAGCGCACGTTAACTCAGCAGAATGGCAAGGCTGCTACTTGTGTGCAGTACGTAACTGACAGCTAGACAAGGGAAGGACACGGCTTCTCTGCTCTGCCTCCTACTCATCCTGCACTCTATTTCCCCAGGTATGACTGTGCGTTTCACCGACAGGAGCCCGGGTTCGATTCCCGGTTTGTCTGCGCAAAGAGGCTGCGTGTTCTCCCCATGTCTGTGTGGGTTCCCTTCGGGTGCTCCGGTTTCCTTCCACAGTCCGAAAGACGTGCTAATTAGGTGCATTTGCCGTACTAAATTCTCCCTCAGTGCACCCAAACAGGCATTGGAGTGTGGCGACCACAGGATTTTCATAATAACTTTGTTGCAATGTTAATGTCAGCCAACTTGTGACACTAATAAAAATAAATAAATTAATCTGCCTGTCTGTCTATCTGCCATCTGCCTGTCTGCCTGTCTATCTGTGTGTCTGTATCACTGTTTATCTGTTTTCATTGTCAATCTGTCTCTGTTTGTCTATTGATTTCTTTATCTGTCTCTCTGTCTGTTTCTCTATCTATCTATCTCTGTTTTTGTCTATCTATTTTTTTGTCTGTCTACCTGTCTCTCTGTTTCTCTGTCTATCTATCTGTCTATCTATCTGTCTCTGTCTGTCTATCTATTTATCTGTCTATCTATTTCTTTATCTGTCTCTGTCTCTCTGTCTATCCGTCTCTCTGTCATACAAAATAATGTACCTTATTTTCTTTGCTCATTGGAATATGCTGTGTTGGTAAGTGGGTGTAGGGAATAGTGTGTGAATCTCTCTGTGCACGTCTCAAGAAACACCGAGAGAATGCAAGAAATTGGTCAGAGAAAGACGTGACCTGTGTGTGAGACTGTCTATGTGCATATATTCTCAGACGTAGCATCCACTTCCCCTTTCAGGGTGCAAGAGAAACAGAAATGTTTCGTAACGTTGAGGAAGATTTCCGTTTTCATTGCACGATTGTGGATGTGTCTGATTTCAACAGGGGATTGAGTAATCCCCAAGAGCTTTGCAAGTGAGAGGGGAGCACGGTGTGGGGAGGGGTGCGGGTAGCCGTGTGCATTTGTAAATTCTCTCTCTGGGCGGCACAGCGGTTAGCGCTGCTGCCTCACAGCTTCAGGGACCGCGTTCAAATCCCGGCTTGGGCCACTCGCTGTGCGGAGTTTGCACGATCTCCCCGTGGGTTTCCTCTGGGTGCTCCAGTTTCCCTCCCATACTCCAAAGTAGTGCAGCCGGCTGGAGTGACCAGGCTAAGTTGCCCCTTAGCGTCACGGGGAATGAGTAGAGTTACGGGGGGGGGGGGAGTAGGGCCTGAATGGGATTGCGGCCGGTACAGGCTCAATGGGCCGAATTCCACACTGCCAGTACTCTACGATTCAATGATTCTACCCTTACCTCTCGTGTGCAGGTTCCGTAACTGCTGAGACCGAGCTCATTTCCACGGATTCTGCCACGATGTTGCTCCCTTGCGCTGGCAAGGACTTGCACGCAGAGCTCGTGAGCTGGCACTGGACATCCGAGGCCAGTTTCAAGGGGCGCACGCTCGTCACGCTTGAAGACTCGGAGGCCCAGTGTAAGTGCAACTCATTCCCTCACATCACCTTCGCCAAAGCCAACTGTTTCGGAGCGAGCGATTTCTCACTCTCGTTCATCCCATCGCTACAGGGTGGCGGCATTTACACCTGCAGGGTGCAGTTGAAGAAACGGGCCTCACACATTATCAGGTTCCATTTGGTAGTGTTTCGAGGTGAGTTTTGCGAAAATAACAAACTTTCCGATATTTTTGGTCTTTGGCCCAGTAGCTGAGGTTGTCAGAGAGGGAAGCTGTGAGTCAACCACATTTGCTGTTGGGTGTGGATTCACACGTAGGTCACACCAGCTAACGAAGGCAGATTTCCTTCCCTTTTTTCTCAACGTTTGTGAACCAGGGGGCTTTTCCTTTCAATAAGAATTGGTCATTAGTGAGTTAGCTTGACTTTAAATGGGCAGCACGATGGTTAGCACTGCTGCTTCACGCCTCCCGCGTTCGATTCTCGGGTCACTGTCTGCGTGGGTTTCCATGCCACAGCTCGGAAACAGGCCTTTTGGCCCTTCTTGTCTGTGCCAAACTATTTTTCCGGCTTGTCCCGCTGACCTGCACTTGGACCGTATCCCTCCACGCCCTTCTCATCCGTGAACCCATCCAAGTTTTTCTTAAACGTTACAAAGATCTTCAACGTTTCCTGTGGGCGCTCCGGTTTCCTCCCACAGTCCAAAGATGTGCGGGTTAGGTTGATTGGCCGTGCTAAGAAATTGCCCCTCAGTGTCCAGGGTAGCGGAGGTTAGAGGGACTAGCAGATATGATATGGGGGTAGGGCCTGGGTGGGATTGTGTTAGGTGCACACTCGATGGGCCAAAGGGCTTCTGCTTGCACTCTAGGGTTCTATGATTCAGGTGATGGCACTGTAATATTTTCAACCGAATAACAAAGAACAAAGAAAATTACAGCACAGGAACAGGCCCTTCGAGCCTGCACTGACCATGCTGCCCGACTGAACTAAAATCCTCTAAGCTTCTGGGGACCATATCCCTCTACTCCCACCTCATTCATGCATTTGCCAAGACATCCCTTAAATTCAATACTGTATCTGCTTCCACTGCCTCCCCTCCGGCAACGAGTTCCAGGCACCCACTGCTCTCTGTATAAAAAAAAACTAACCTCTTACATCTCCCCTAAATCTTGCCCCTCACATCTTAAATCTCTAGTAATAGACTCTTCCACCCTGGGAAAAAAAGCTTCTGACTATGCACTCTGTCCATCCCTCTCATAATTTGTAGATTTCTATCAGGCCTCTCCTCAACCTCCGTCGCCCAGTGAGAACAAACCAAGTTTCTCCAACCTCTCCTCATGGCTAATGCCCTCCATACCAGGCAACATCCCGGTAAATCTTTTCTTTACCCTCTCCAAAGCCTCCATATCTTTCTGGTAGTGTGGCGACCAGAATTGAACACTATATTCCAAGTGCGGCCTAACCAAGGTTCTGTGAAGTTGCAACATGATTTGCCAATTTTGAAAGTGCTTGAAATATTCAGGCTGACAAGTGCAAGTAACATTTGCACTACACAAATGCCAGGCAATGACCATCACCAATCAGAGACACTCTAACCATTGCCCATTCAATGCTTTACCATCACTTAATCCCTCACTGTCAACATTTATGGGGTTACCTTTAACCAGAAACTCAACTGGACTCACTGCATAAATACAGTGGCTACAAGAGCAAATTAGAGGTTGCAAATTAGAGTAACTCACCTCCTGATTCGCCAAAGCCTGCCCACCATCTACAAGGCACAAGTCAGGAGTGTGGTTGAACACTCCCCGCTTGCCTGGATGGGTGTATCTCCACCAAACACACAAGAAGCTCCACACCATCCCAGACAAAGAAGCCCCACTTGATGATGCCATCCATTCCCTCCACCACCAACACTCAGTAGCAGCAGTGTGTACCATCTACAAGATGCACTGCAGCAACTCACCAAGAATCCTTAGACAGCACCTCCCAAACTTCCATATAGAAGGACAAGGGCAGCAGATACAATGGGAACACCGTCCGCAAATTCCCCTCCACACACTCACTATCCTGACTTGGAAATACTTCTGGCCGTTCCTTCGCTGACACTGGGTCAAAATCCTGGAAGTCCCTTCCTTGCGGTATTGTAGACCAACCCACAGCACGTGGGCTGCAGCGATTCAAGGAGGCAGCTCACCACCGCCTTCTCCAGGGGCAACTAGAGATGGGCTATAAGTGTTGGCCCCAGCCAGCAACACGCACATCCCACGAATGAACAAAGTGCTTTATGGAGACTATCTAAACCATAAGATTTTACATTGGATTTGGTTAGGACCATGGTGTCTTTCACTTCAGGTGTGATTGAATGACCTGAAGTTACGGAGGTTATTATTGAACAATAATCGCATTATTATGAGGTTATAATAGGGAGCTTTTATCAAAGAAAATGTGTGGAAGCGTGAGGTCATGCACTTTGCACGAAATGAGAGTCCTGGTTTGCCTTAAGACTAACATGCAGATCTGGTGGGCAATTGGATCCAGTGTCAGCTTCCGAAGGAATACAAGAGCAGTGATGTACTGCTGAGACTATATAAGGCTCTGGTCAGACCCCATTTGGGAGCAGTTCTGAGCCCCATTCTTAAGGAAGGATGTGTTGCCCCAGAGGAGGTTCACAAGGGTTTGTCATATGAGGAGAAGTTTGGGTCTATTCTCGATGGAGTGTTGAAGGATGAAGGGGGATCTAATTCCAGAATACTGAGAAATCCGGGCGAAATGGACGTGGAGAGGGTATTCCCACTATTGGAAGAGATTAGAACTCGAAGGCCCGGCCTCAGAGTGAAGGGAACGCTGCTTTGAAACCGAGGTGAGGAGGAATTTCTTCTGCCAAAGGGTGGCGGATCTGTGGATCTCTTTGCCATAGGAGACCAGTTGAGTGTCTTTAAGACAGAGAAGGATAGGTTCTTGATCAATCAAGGGATCAAGGGTTATGGGGAGAAGGCAGGAGAATGGGGATAAGAATCATATTAGCTATGATTGAATGGTGGGCAGACTTGATGGGCCAAATGACCTAATTCTGCTCCTATAGCTTATACTTTTATTCAAGAATATAGTTAACATGCATAGTAAAAAAATTAGCAAGAACTTTTAACAATTACAAACCAAAAAACAACCATAATAATATATTACCCCTCATTCGAATATTAAGACTGTTCCAACAAACCAAAACCTTTCATAGAAAAAACACGATTCACAGGCTTAACACAGCATAGATTAAAATCTCACTCCACTGAAATTGAGTCTTTTCATAGAATAGAATCCCCACAGTGCAGAAGGAGGCCGTTCAGCCCCTTGGGTCTGTACCGACCACAGTCCTACCCAGGCCCTTGTCCCGTAGCCCCACATATTTACCCTGCTAATCGCTGACACTGAGGGGCAATTTAGCACGGCCAATCAAGCAAACCCTTTGGAGCCTGGAAGGAAACTGGAGCACCCAGAGGAAACCCACGCAGACACGGGGAAAACGTGCAAACTCCACACAGTGACCCGAAGTTGGAATGGAACCAGGGTCCATCATGCTGTGAAGCGGCAGTGCTAATCACTGTCCTTTCCCCACACCTTCTCCCTCCCTCCTTCACCCTGGGCTACAGACTGTTCCTGCGGATTACACAGCCCATTACTGCGTCTCCACGTTGCACTGTCATTTCTGCCTCTGTTACTGCAGCGCTGGTGACTCCGGCAACCCCAGTTGCCCCCGGAGCAACGGTGAGCTTCGCCGTGGAGTTATCGGTGCCGTTCCAAGTCAGCAGAGTGGTGTGGGACCCCGACACGGCCCAAGGAGTGCTGAACGAGCTGAGATTCCAGTGGAAGCATAACGGTGCATCGATTGAATTGGAGAGACGGCACGTTTTGCGCGCGGGGACTTTTAACATCAACTGCTTCCAGGAGAAGGATGAGGGAGAATACACGCTCACTGTGAGACTGAGAAATGAGATGGCAGTCTCCGACAGCAGGAGGCTGGAGTTGGCAGGTAAGTTATTCAATTTTCTCAAACAGAAGGGGCAGGTTTACACTTCATGGGGTCTGTCCACATCCCTTTTCATATGATCTGATTTGATTTGATTTATTATTGTCACATGTATTGGTCCACAGTGAAAAGTAATGCTTCTTGCATGCTAAACTGACAAACCATACCATTCATAGAGTACACAGGGGAGAAGGAAAGTAGTGGTGGTTTCATCTTGATTTATTATTGTCACATGTATTAGTATTCAGAGAAAAATATTGTTTTTGTTTGCTACACATAAAGCATGCCATTCACAGAGAAGGAAAGGAGAGAGTGCAGCACGTGGTGTTACAATCACAGCTAGGGTGCAGAGAAAGATCAACTTAATGAGAGGTGGGTCCATCCAGGAGTCTGACGGCAGCAGGGAGGAAACTGAATTTGAGTTTGTTGGGACGTGACCTCAGAATTTTACATTTTTTTTCCCAACGGAAGACTGTGGAAGAGAGAACGTCCAGGGTTCTCAATTATGCTGGCTGCTTTTCCGAGGCGGTGGGAAGTGTAGACAAGAGTCAATGGATGGGAGGCTGGTTTGAGTGATGGACTGGGCTTCGTTCACCACCTTTTGTAGATCCTTGCGGTCTTGGGCAGAGCAGGAGCCCATCCCAAGCTGTGATACAACCAGAAAGAGAGCTTTCTATGGTGCACCTGTAAAAATTGGCGGGCATGCCGAATTTCCTCAGTCTTTTGAAAAAGTAGAGGCATTAATGGGTTTTCTCAACTGTAGCATCAGCATGGGGGGGGAGACCAGGACAGGTTGTTGATGACTTGGACACCCAAAAACTTGAAGCTCTTGACCATTTCCACTTGGATGTGGACAGGTCTCCACTCTGCCCCCTGAAGTCGATAACTATCTCCTTCGTTTTGCCGACATTGAGGGAGAGATTATTATTGTTGCACCAGTTTGTGGCAGTTGGCTACCCACCCCCCGACTCTCCGACTTCACGCCCTTCCTGTGCCGCACCCCCCCCCCGACCCCCCGACTTTTGCTCCACAGAACAGCTGCTAAATGTTTATATTAGTTGAAGTTGCCGGTAAGAACAAAGAACAAAACAGCACAGGGAAACAGGCCCTTCGGTCCCAACGAGTCCGCGCCGCCACCCCGATGTTCCCACCCCTACCCATGATCCTTGTCTATGTTTACAGATCTACGGATTAAGAACCAAATTTGAGACAATTTAGGGAGAATTTGTTCTGCCAATCAGCCTAAGAGCACATCTTTGGGATGTGGATGGAAACCGGAGCACCCGGAGAAAACCCACGCAAGCACGGGGAGAACGCGCAAACTTCCCACAGACACAGGCCCAAATCCATGTATCTGCACAGCACAGCGATAGTCACTGAGCTGTCGTGTTGCCCATCAAATGGTCCAGGTCAGGCGTACACAAGTTCGTAACGAAGATAACTAAACTCACATATTGTTAGCAACAGCTATCTGTTTGGCAGTCCAATCAAGTCCAGCTCAATTGCTCGCTCTGTAAAATACTACAAGGTTTTTGAAATCAACTCATTATCCAGCCCAACTTTCTGGACTCTCTCTCTCTCACTCTCTTCCACTGTCTGCAACTTTAAAAAAAAAATTATATACAATAAATCATTTTTAAAAATCATAACTGGGTCCATTCAAAGGAATGAATGTGTCTGACAAAGGCTAACAAGTTGGGGAGGGAAGGTGGGTACAGTAGCAGAGTGATTAGCACTGCTGACTCATAGCAACAGGGTCCCAGGTTCAATTCCCAGCTTGGGACACTGTCTAGACGTGTGGAGTCTGCACATCCTCTGTGCAGGTTTCCTCGGTGATCTCCAGTTTCCTCCAAAAGACGTGCTAGTTAGGGTGTGTTGGCCGTGCTAAATTCTCCCTCAGCGTAGCCAGACAGGCACCGGAGTGTGGCGACGAGGGGATTTTCACAGGAACTTCATCGCAGTGTTAGCGTCAGCCTACCTGTGACTAATAAGTAACTGCTTCAGGAGACTGCAAAAGAACCGCAAATCTGATCAGATAACCATGTAACATGTTGAAAGTTTCTGGTAACCAATTGCAGCGTGTCACAGCTCTCTCAGGGTTGCTAAATAAACCTGACAATCATTGTGTTACACCGAGGTTAAATTCAACAGGTGAACAGGGCAGCAAATGATTTCATTCGATAATAGTTTGACAGTAGTAATAATCCTTCGCCTCTTCTTTCAGAATCTTCTTCCCAGGCTCCTCTCATTGTGGGTGTTATCCTGGCTTTAATCGGGGTCTCCTGTCTCATAACTACAGTGATAATCATTTACAGAAGGCCCACGCCCAACCAATACCAGCAACCTGGTAAGATTCATAATATCCTGTAAATATCCTGGTGATAGAGAGAGAGAGATAGAGAGATAGACAGAGAGAGAGAGAAAGGGGAGAGATACAGAGAGGGAGAGTTAGAAAGGGCTAGAGAGATAGAGAGAGATAAAGAGGAAAGATAGAGAGAGGGAGGGTTAGAGAGGGCTAGATATATATATATATAGAGAGAGAGAAGGAAGAGACAGAGAGAGGGAGAGTTAGAGAGGGCTAGACATATAGAGAGAGAGAGAGAGAGAGAGTTAGAAGGGCCAGAGATATTTATATAGAGAGAGAGAGGGGAGAGACAGAGAGAAGGAGAGTTAGAGAGGGCCAGAGAGATAGAGAGAGTGCGAGAGACATAGAGAGAGTGAGAGAGAGAAAGAAAGCAATAAAGGGAGAGAGACAGAGGGATAGAGAGAGGGAGGAGGAGAGTGAGGGATAAAGGAATATATATATATATATAAAAAGAGAGAGAGAGAGAGAGAGGGAGAGACAGAAAGGGATAGAGAGATAGAGATAGAGAGAGTGATAGATCGAGACATTAAGAGGGATAGAGAGAGAGAGATGGTAGAGAGAAATGCAGAAAGAGATAGACAGAGAGTGAGAGTGCTAGAAAGAGAGAGAGTGGAGAGTTAGAGAGGGATAGAGAGAGAGGTAGCAATAGAGATAGACTGATAGAGAGAGAGAGTGTGAGAGTGTAAAAGGAACAGAGGAAAAAGGAGAGGGACAGAGGGAAAGAGAGAAAAAGAGAGTGATAGAGAGGAGGAGAGAGAGAGAGAGAAAGAGAGAGGGATAGAGAAGGGGAGAGAGGGATAGGTAGAGAGAGGAAGAATGAGGAGTAAAGTGATAGAAAAAGAGAGAGAAAGGGATAGAGGGAGAATAGAGATCGAGATAGAGAAAGTGATAGAGGGAGAGAAACAGCAAGAGGGATATTGAAAGGGGGATGGAGAGAAGGAGAAAGAAAGAGAATGAGAGTGAGAGATAGAGATAGAGAGAGAGAGAGAGAAAAAGAGAGATGGAAAAAGAGAGAAACAAAGAGAGACATAGAGAGAGAAGGACAAAGAGGGAAGGGGAGAGACAAGCAGTGCAAAGTGGATAAAGAGAGAAAGGGGGATAAAGAGGGAGGGGAGAGAGAGAGAAAGAGAAAGAAAGAGAGGAGGGAGGGAGATAAAGAAAGAGAGGGCTAGAGAAAGAGAGAGAGAGATGGAGATAGGAGGAGGGAGAGAGGGATAGAAAGATTGAGAGAGGAAGAGATGTGTGTGTCAGCTGTTATCTTGTCTATCCGACTCAGTTTGGTTTCAGTCTGAACTGGTCCTTTCAGAGACAAATGTCCAAGCTGTGGGAGCACTCATGGGATGTGGGCCAGCATTTATTGCCCATCACTCACTGCCCCTTGAGAAGGTGGTGGCGGGCTGCCTCCTTGAACCCCTGAGTGAAGGTGCACCCACTGTGCTGTTAGGGAGCGGATTCCAGGATTTTGACCCAATGAAGGAAAATTGATATATTCCCAAGTCGGGATGGCGAGTGACTCGGAGGGGAACCTCCAAGTGGTGGCATTCCCAGGAATCTGCTCCCTTTGTCCTTCCAGATGGAAGCGGTTGTGGGTTTGGAAGGTACTGCCTCAGGAGACTTGGTAAGTTTTTTTTTAAGCAACACAGCACGGGAAACAGGCCCTTCGGCCCAACGAGCCCGCGCCACCGTAATACCAAATACATTATCCTATTTTAATATTCCTATATAATAATATATATATTAATCCTAATTTGGAAAATTTTCACCATAGGGACAATTTGTTACCCAATCAGCCTAAGAGCGAATTTTTGGGTTGTGGGAGGAAACCGGAGTGCCCGGAGAAAACCCACGCAACCACGGGGAGAACGCGCAAACTCCCGCAGACACCGGCCCAATTCCAAGTGTCTGCACAGCCACATCGATAGTCTCTGAGCTGTCATGGTGCCCTTCAGGTGGTCCACATAAAGCACTCATATACGACATGAGGTACCAGGCAACCCATGAATCAACATCCAAGAGCTGTACCCGCACCACCTGCCGAATGCGTGCTCAAATTATGGACCGAATTACCTGTGGAAAAAAGCCGTAGTTAAACAGTCCTAATATATCCCTCTATCTGCATACCGCTCATGTGGCTGTCCAAGAGACCCTTAAACAGCCCCAGCGTGCCTGCTCCCACCACCTTACTCGGCAGTGCATTCCACACCCCCACTACCCTTTGTGTGAAAAACTGCCCTCTAATATTCGTCCTATACATAGCCCCCCTCACCCTATGGCCATGACCTCTCGTCCTATCCATTTCTAAAGGTGGAAAAAGTTTACCTCCATTTACTCTATCTATACCCCTTATAATCTTATACACCTCTATGAGATCCCCTCTAAGCCGACGTCTTTCAAGGGAAAACAACCCCAGTCTATCTAATCGTTCCTCATAGGACAGTCCTTCCATACCAGGCAGCATCCTGGTAAACCTCCTCTGCACTCTCTCCAAGGACTCCACATCCTTCCGATAGTACGGAGACCAGAACTGGGCGCAGTATTCCAAGTGAGGCCTAACCAAAGTTGTATACAACTGCAACATCAAACTCCTACTCTTATATTCTATACCCTTTTCTATGAAAGCTAACATACTATACGCCTTCTTTGTCACCTTCTCCACCTGTGAGGACACCTTCAGAGACTTGTGAACCTGCACCCCCAAGTCTCTCTGCGTCTCTATGCTCCTTATAGTTTTACCTTTTATCCTA
>JAGIQG010000016.1:5354289-5516794 GCA_024679065.1 Sphyrna mokarran | reverse complement strand
CTCCAAGAAGGTCCACATATGGCAGCGTACACAGTGGACGCGTTTGGCCAAGTATCGTGGCATTTTATATACCCCTTTAAAGGTGATTAGGTAAGAAGCACGTTACTCACTGCGTCCTAGCCTGCGCTCGCCCAAGCCCAGTGAGCTTAAGCCCTTGTTGTTCTCACTCTAATTCCCGTCTCACTCCACTGCCCGCTCCCGACGCTGCCCGCTGTCTTACCTTGGCCTTCCTTTTATACTCCCGCGCTTCCTCCCCTGCAGCCCCCCGCGCCTACCTCCCGCTACGGAGCGCCGAAATAAACACGCTACAAAATAAAGTACAAGACAGAAATTGCAAGTCAGGATTCTCTCCAGCCACTCTCCAAATAACTCTGCTCCGGAGAACAGTAAGTTTGTGCAGTGCATCTTGTAGATGGTACACACAGTTGCCCCTGTGCGTTGGCGGTGGGGTGAGTGAATGTTTGTGCTTGGGGAAGTATACCGTGTGACCCAGTCTCTAAATCCCACAGCGGTAAAGAATTCCACAGGTTCATTATCCTCTAAGAAGAGATATTTCTCCTCATCTATGTTTTCAATGGGCAACTCCTTACTCCAAGATGATGCTGTCTGATCCTAGACTCTTGCACAGGGAAGTCACCCTGTCAGACTCCGTGAGAATCGAATGGGTGGGATTTTCTGCCCCAAGTCCTCTGCCTAAGGTCAAGGAAGCTTTGTATGGTGCACCAAATATTCTGTCTCGCCCGCTACAATCCCCGTGGAGGACGGGACAAGAAATTTCATCCTGTATGTCTCAATAAGGTCTCTCATTGTTCTAAACTCCAATGAGTGCAGGCCCAACCCAAGCAGAGAAGATCCAACTTCTCCAACGTATCCACATCATGGAAGATCGTCGATGCTGGAACCGTTCCCGTCAATCTTTTTCTGGATCAGTTCCAAAGCCTTCCTGAATTGTGATACCCAGAAGGGATCTCAATACTCTGAGCCGGTGTTTTGTAAAGGGGAAGATTGTTATTGGACATTCTGGGAGGTACAGTAATAATGGGCGATTGGGTTAGCACATTGTCCAAACGCGGTAACACAGCGAGCGCAGAAAAACAGTATCGGTGTCAACCTCCGCCACACTCACTGCTGTTTTCTACTCTCGGCAGGGTCCTACGTCAATGTTCCTCGGCGAATCCACCATACTAACCAGGTAAACACAACTCCGACCAACTCCTCTGGGAGGGGTGGGACTGGGGACTTCCTCTGTGTGTGATGGAACCATGAACTTGATCAGCACAGTGTATCTGATTTCCAGATAGCCTTTGGCACGGGCAATGTGTTCATCCTTTTGGATCTGAGATTGCTTCCCAATGAAAGCAGACATTGCGTGTCAATGTGGACCAATGTGAATTTTTGTACGGTCCCGTCACATAAATGTGTAAATAGATGATAATATTGATGTACTTGTTTTTATCCTACAGGTGCTTTGGTCCACCTTCTTGTCAAGGCATACACGCGATGGGTCGTGAGAGGGCTGCTCTTGGATTTTTTTCGAGAGTATCCTAGTGCTTCACGTCGTTAGTGTACGCTTGACCTGGACCATTTGATGGGCAACACGACAGCTCAGTGACTATCGCTGTGCTGTGCAGATACATGGATTTGGGCCTGTGTCTGTGGGAGTTTGCGCATTCTCCCCGTGCTTGCGTGGGTTTTTCTCCGGGTGCTCCGGTTTCCTCCCACATCCCAAAGATGTGCTCTTAGGCTAATTGGCAAAACAAATTCTCCCTAAATTGTCTCAAATTTGATTTTTAATCCATAGATCTATAAACATGGACAGGGATCACGGGTAGAGGTGGGAACATCGGGGTGGCGGCGTGGGCTCGTTGGGCTGAAGGGCCTGTTTCCCCGTGCTGTTTTGTTTTGTTTTTTGTATATTAAGCTGGTCTTGAATGAACCTATCACATATTAAATTTCAAAGGTGGGGGGGTAGTTTTCCTGTCTCGTCCACCATTGGGATTGGAGTGGGAATGTGGGGGGTGGCGAGGGAGGTTGGGGGGGGGGGAAAGACCATGCAAAAGTCGGTTGACCGCGGGCGGGAACTTTCCGATTTTGAGGTGAGGGCGGTGGGAAAACCTCGCCCCAACACTGCACTTTGCACCTTCACCTTTCCTTCGCCCCCTGTGTACTCTATGAATGGCATGCTTTGTCTGCAAGAAACAACACTTTTTCATTGTATCCCAACGCATGTGATAATTGGGACGGCACAGTGGGTTAGCTCTGCTGCCTCACAGCGTGAGGGACCCGGGTTCGATTCCTGGCTTGGGTCACTGTCTGTGTGCAGTCTGCACATTCTCCCCGTGTCTGCGTGGGTTTCCTCGGGTTTCCTTTGACAGTCCGAAAGACGTGCTGGTTAGGGTGCATTGGCCATGCTAAATGCTCCCTCGGTGTACCCGAACAGGTGCCGGAGAGCGGATTTTCACAGTAACTTCATTGCAATGTTAATATAAACCGACTTGCGACAAATAAAATTGAAACTTCAGCTCTGCTTTGAGTGTTTTTTAGATACACGTTTGATCATCACTTTGTGTCAGTCAATAACACATCCCACCAGTGTTATCAGAATCAAATCTTCCTTTGTCCCTGTTACAGGAAAATGTGTCAACCCTCACTTGAAGGGAAATATTAACACAATCCCCCCACCCGCTGTCTCTGGGGGTTAATGAGAGAGGGAATATTAAATAGAATCATCAGGGAATTACATTGTTATTACAGTTTATGCTCACTTTGCTCTCACTCTCTACACGTCTCACAGAATAACTTACTCTGAGTCCCCCCTAACCGTGTTAACGTTGTATTGCAGATCTCCCCGGAGTCACAGTCTAATTACACGGTGAGTATCCCACCCAGAAACACAGAATTCTTTCACACAAATTCATCACAGTTTGAAACCCCCAAATTGGTTTTGTGTTCTTCTCCCCCCTCCCCCCGCAGAGTCTGAATCTGAACGAGCAGTCGATGTACAGACAACTTCACAGGCAAGGTTTATTCACCAACCATGTGTTTACAGCCTCATTCACATCACCATCAGGGAGTGACTCTGCCCAAACTCTGTCTCCGTGTCTCTCTCTCTCTCTCTCTCGATAATCTTTCCACACGTTTCACCTTCTCCACTCACAATCCAAAGCAGTTTCTGCCCATGTTACTGACTCGCAGCTCCAGAGAGGGTTAGTCTTCCACACTCAACTTGTCCATCAGCCCTTCCTCAGAGTTAAACCCTCTTACCTTCCAGTTCTGAGGTTCTGGCTCCAAGAGCACAGCTCAATAACCTCCTGTAGCCCCGACAACCCTCCCTATCCCTGTAACCTCCTACAGCCCCGACAACTCTCCCTATCTCTGTAACCTCCTACAGCCCCGACAACTCGCCCTATCTCTATAACTTCCTCCAGCTCCTACAACCCTCCCTATCTCTGTTAACACCTCCAGCCCCTACAACCCTCCCTATCTCTGTAACCTCCTCCAGCCCCTACAGCCCTCCCTATCAGTGTAACTTTCTCCAGCCCCTACATCCCTCCCTATCTCTGTAACCTCCTCCAGGCCCTACAACCCCCCTCCCTATCTCTGTAACCTCCTCCAGCCCCAAAAATCCTCCCTATCTCTGTAACCTTCTCCAGCCCCTACAACCTTCCCTATCTTTGTAACCTCCTTCAGCCCTGACAACCCTCCCTATCTCTGTAACTTCCTCCAACCCCTACAACCCTCCCTACCTCTGTAACCTCCTCCAGCCGGTACAACCCTCCCTATCTCTGTAACCTCCTCCAGTCCCTACAACCCTCCCTATCTCTGTAACCTCCTCCAGCCCCTACAACCCTCCCTATCTCTGTAACCTCCTCCAGCCCCTACAACCCTCCCTATCTCTGTAACCTCCTCCAGCCCCTACAACCCTCCCTATCTCTGTAACCTCCTCCAGCCCCTACAACCCTCCCTATCTCTGTAACCTCCTCCAGCCCCTACAACCCTCCCTATCTCTGTAACCTCCTCCAGTCCCTACAACCCTCCCTATCTCTGTAACCTCCTCCAGTCCCTACAACCCTCCCTATCTCTGTAACCTCCTCCAGTCCCTACATCCTTCCCTATCTCTGTAACCTCCTCCAGACCCTACATCCTTCCCTATCTCTGTAACCTCCTCCAGTCCCTACAACCCTCCCTATCTCTGTAACCTCCTCCAGTCCCTACAACCCTCCCTATCTCTGTAACCTCCTCCAGTCCCTACAACCTTCCCTATCTCTGTAACGTCCTCCTGCCCCTACAACCCTCCCTATCTCTGTAACGTCCTCCTGCCCCTACAACCCTCCCTATCTCTGTAACCTCCTCCAGCCCCTACACACCGTCCCTATCTCTGTAACCTCCTCCAGCCCCTACACACCGTCCCTATCTCTGTAACCTCCTCCAGCCCCTACACACCCTCCCTATCTCTGCAACCTCCTCCAGCCCCTACAAACCTCCCTATATTTTTAACCAGCCCCAGCCCCTCCAATTCCTGCCTTTTGAGTATCCCCTGATTCTCATTGCTCCACCACTGGTGGCCAAGCCTTCAGCTGCCTGGGTTGGGGAGAGGAGAGGGTACTGAGTTCTGGAATTCCCTCTCCACATCTCTCTTTCTCACAATCTCTCCTTCTTTAATTCACACCTTAAAATCAACGCCTTTTTTGCCAGCGGTCTGTTCCCCTGGTTTTTATATCCCCTCATGTGTCTCTGGCTGATGTTTTCTTCAATAATTTCCCCTGTAAAGGGCCATCGGTTTGTTTTATAACATCAAGGCTGCTATATAAATGCAAGTTATTGTTGCAGAGTTCCTCAATCTTACACAGTGAATGATTTCTCCCCTAGATAACACCTTACTGAACAGAGTGACGTTACTCACTGAATCCTGGGATCGAGTGAAAATCCTGCGAATCTTTCTGTCTGTGTCAGAGACCGGGATTCTCAACACCCACACTCGGGAACAATTCTCCCTGGATGATTTTCCCCACGGACAGTCACATGTTGTGTGCGGAGTGACGCACCCTCTGACACTGGGGATAGATTGAACACGGTGGAATAAACGGGTGGGGGTGGGGACACAGTCGGCCGAGTCCTTTTCTCTCTGTCTTTCTCTTCAACTCCCAAACTTTGAGTCTTTTTTTACATCAACAGGTCAGCCATTCGCTGATTCGTTCCTCAGGGTCCGTATCTTGACCAATCAGAGTGGACCCGCCCAGTTTGACAAAGCGCTTGGAAGTTAACTGGTCCACGCTGCATTCTCCATGGCGACGTTTTCCACCAATCAGACGCCACCGATCAGCACTCTCTTCCCAAGCAGTACGAATTGTTGTTTGCAGCCGATAATTCCTTTCCCGCTATCCTGATGAGCGGAAGGTGAAAATTTTTGATGGAAAGGGTGGGATTTTCCGACCTCACACTAAAATCCTGCCCGAGGTCAATGGAACTTTGCACGGACTCTGCACCCCCCTTCCCTGATCCCCCCACCGCTACGATTCCTGTGGAGGGTGGGAAGGGAAAAGCCCCCCCCCCTGTGGTGTCTATTTCTCATTAATATTGAAATTCTGTGCTAACAAAAAGAGTATTTATGTTAGAATCGTTGCAACGCAAACCGTATCAATGTTCAGTGAATATGGATTCAGAGAACAAAGCAAATTACAGCACAGGAACAGGCCCTTCGGCCCTCCAAGTCTGTACCGATCATGCTGTCTGACTTAACTAAAACCCCCCACCCTTCCTGGGACCATATCCCTCTATTCCCATCCCATTTGTGTATTTATCAAGACACCCCTTAAATGTCACTACTGTGTCTGCTTCACTATCTCCGCCGGGTGTGAATTCCAGGCACCCACCAGCCTCTTTGTAGAAAACTTTGCCCTGTACATCTCCTTTAAACCTTGCCCCTCGCATGTTGGACCTATGCCCCCTAGTAATTGACTCTTCCACCCTGGGGAAAAAGCTTCTGACTCCGTCCATTCCCCTTGTAATTTATCAGGTCTCCCCCTTGACCTCTGTGAGAATGAGCCAAGTTTCTCCAACCTCTCCTCGTAGTTCCGTACCAGGCAAACATCCTGGTAAATCTTTTCTGCACCCTCTCCAAAGCCTCCACGTCTCTCTGGCAGTGTGGCGAGCAGAATTCAGCAAGACGTCAGCGCGTTGGAAGCGCGAGAGAGAAGCCGGTTTGCCGTGGCTCAGTTGGGTGGCCAGCCTGCCTCGGAAACAGAGGGTTAGGAGTTCAGCACGGGGCTTGAGATGTAAAAGCAGACTCTCCAATTCAGCACCCAAGAAACTGTTTGGAGGCGGCACATCTCGGGAGAGATATTAAACCTCCATCGCCGTTCCGCTTGGAGACTTGGGAATGATCCGGCAGAACTATCTCAAAGGAGAGCTGCAACATTCTTCCTCCCCTCCAAGAACCCAACATCTGTCACTGCCCCCGGAACGGGGTCTCATTATCACATTGTTGTATGCATGGGATTTTGCTGTGCACGCTTTGGCCCCTGGGTTTCCTGCATCGCAGTGGGGACCATCTGTCACCACGTATTTCACAGAATGTGAAGAGCTTTGAGATGATTGGTGCCGAGGCAAAGGGCTGAAAAAATACGAGGCAATTATTTCTCACCAACCAGGGTCCCTCCCGCTTGTATAAAGTGAGAGGTTGGCACCAGGGATCCGTTGTGTGAAGAATAAACAATTTAAATTGGTCCCAGGTCTCCAGGGCTTTGGCTGACAAGTGGCAAAGTGCCACACAAGTGCCAGGCATTGACCATAATTAACAAGAGACACTCTAACAACTGCTTCCATGGTGTTACCGTCACTGAATCCCCCGCTGTCAACATCCTTGGGATTGACAGCGGGGGATTCGGTAGCAGCAGTGTGTACCACTCTGGCAAATCTTTTCTGTACCCTCTCCAAAGTCAGATGGGTGACGTGGCGGCACAGTGGTTAGCACTGCTGCCTCACAGTGCCCGGGACGTGGGTTCAATTCCCAGCTTGGGTCACTATCTTTGCAGAGTCTGCACATTCTCCCCGTGTCTATGTTGGTTTCCTCTGGATGTCGCGATTCCCTCCCCCAGTTCGAAAGACGTGCTGATTAAGTGTATTGGCCCTTCTCCCTCAGCGTACCAGAGCAGGCAACGGAATGTGAAGGCAGGGGGATTTTTACAGTAACTTCATTGCAGTGTTAATGGAAGCCTACTTGTGACTAATAAAAAGAATTAAAAGCTTGAATCTTTTAAGATGCAGCGCAGAAGCTCACAAAATGGTCCTTAGCTCCTTCCAAACCCGTGACTACTTCCATTTAAAAGGGCAAGGGACAGCAGATACCTAGGAACACAACCACTTGGGAAGCTCCCCTCCAAGTCACTTGCCATTCTGACTTGGAAATATATCACTGTTTCTTCACTGTGTCTGGGTCAAAATCCTGGAACTCCCTCCCTAACAGCACTGTGGGTGTACCTACGCTGTGTAGGCTGCACCGATTCAAGATGGCAGCTCACCACCACCACCTTCTCAAGGGGCAGCTAGGGATGGGCAATAAATGCTGGCCCAGCCAATGAAGCCCATCTGCCAAGAATGAATTAAAAATAAAGTGTAAACGGTGAAGAATATTAACGGGGATGACTGTTGTCACTCAGGGTAATGAGGAGAGTCACCGATAGTCTATGGATAAAGGTTAAAATGTTGAAAAAATTATTTGACTCCAGCATGATTGGAGTTCACTGGTTCACTGCTGTCTATCTATATTCTGAATCCTGAAAAGGGCCCAGGAGGCTTTAAGAGCCACCGGCACAGATATCTGGGGTCCCATCTGTGGATTTCAGCTCCTTTTTGTACTCAATTCTTGACAAATTCCACACAAAACTCAACAGTATTGAGTTGACTCACCATGAACCCAAGACTTTTCCACAAGACCATGTGCAGTGCCAGACTACTGCCCACAGAGGGCAGAGCTGCAGCATCTGGGAGAGCAATCCCTCTGCCGCATTGTCGCCTTCTGCTGGCCGGAGCCTGCACTGCGAGCAGAACAATCTCATCAATCAGATCCCTGAGGTGTACACAGGTTACTGACTTCCAAAATGCAGTCAAATTTTATTAATCAAACTGGCAAAAACTTTCCATCAGAAAATGTATTGCCAACAATCTATCAGTAAATGGAACTCCAGCTTGCCAGAATTAATATATTCTTTAAATCTACAAATATATTGAAATCCCGATGAATAATTTCTAAAATTTTCAAACATTGACAAAGAACTTGGCTAAAGGTATGTCTGTCTTTCATCCTGGAGCAATATGAGTTGCAGTTGTATTAATTACAACTTCATAAGAGCTGGAGTCACGTGTAGAAGGAGGATTTTCAGCCCATCGAGTCTGCACCCATCACAACACCATCCAGGCATTTTCACCGTAACCCCACAGGAACACCCTATTCTTAGAACATAAGAAATCGGAGCAGGAGTAGGCCATCCAGCCCCTCGAGCCTGCCCCGCCATTCAATAAGATCACAGCTAATCTGAAGTGGATCGGTTCCACTTCCCCACTTTATCCCCATAACCCTTAATTCCCTCTTCTCCTGACAATAAGGTGCAATTTAGCAAGGCCGATTAACCTAACCTGCAGATCTTTGAAGAGCAGGAGGAAACCCAAAAAGCATCCCGAGGTAACCCCAGGCAGATGTGGCGAGAATGTACAAACTCCACACACGCAGACAGCGACCCTGGGGAATTGAACTGAGGTCCCAGGCACTGTGAGGGGCTCTGACAGACGGGACCAGAGTCTGGGCTCAGTTGAAATCAGTACCTGATTTATACAGGACCCTCTAGTGACGCAGTTAGTTCCCATGTATTGAACACACTCGTTAAGAATAAGTCCTTATTTCATCGTACGTTCCCTCAGCCCCAACATATTCCTTATGGGAATGTGGGAGCAGCAATTCATACAACTGCAACTCATACTTTTTTGGGGAAAGCTGCTCTATTACCAATTCCATGTATTTGTTTTTTTTCTCCCTTTTCCAATAAGATTCTTCCAATTCTTTCTTTTTGGGTCAACAACTCTGTCCTCGTTCATTCTCAGCGATTGTCCGGGGAGGGGTAAAGCCCAGAATGATGTGCATCCTTCAGACTACTATGCTTAGCACAGGTTTTGAATAAATCCAAGATATTAAGTCAGGAAATGTATTATTTACTTATCTGATTTGATTTATTATTGTCGCGTGTGTTAGCGTACGGTGACAATTATTGTTTCCTGAGCGCTGTGCAGCCAGAGGATACTGTTCATAGAGAAGGAAAGGAGAGAGTGCACAGTGTTGTGTTACAGCCGTAGCTAGGGTGTAAAGAGAGGTCGCCTCAATGCAAGATAGGTTCATTCAAAAGTCTGACGGCAGCAGGGAAGAAGTTGTTCTTGAGTCGGTTGATAGGTGACCTTAGAATTTTGTCTCTTTTTCCCTGTGGAAGAAAGTGGAAAAGAGAATGTGCACGGGATCCTTGATTATGCTGGCTGCTTTTCCGAGGCAGCGGGAAGTGTGGGAAGAGTCGATGGACGGGAGGCTGGTTTTGCGTGAAGGATTGGGCTACATTCACCGGCTTTTTGTAGCTTCTTGCGGACTTTGGGCAGAGCAGTTCTGCAAAGCAGCAATCTGAGACAGGAGTGACTCAGCCTTTGATGCCCGCTTGTCGCCATGACCACTCTCATTGTCACTGCTCGTAGCATCGGAAAATAACTTCATGTTTTCCTCGCCGCCAAGAAGCAAACTTGCTTTGAGTGCAGAATTCCCTCACCCCTGAACCCCAGGAACTTCCCCCCCCCCGCCCCCTTCCCCACCCCACCACCTCCACTCATGTCTGCCTCACTTAGAAGAAAATATTAGAATGTAGAATATAGAACAGTATAGGCCCTTCGGCCCTCGATGTTGAGCCGACCAATGGAACCAATCTTACGAGCCTCTAACCTAAACTATTCCAATGCTATCCATATGCCTATCCACTGACCAGTTGAACTCCCTTAAACTTGACGAGTCCACAACTGCAGCAGGCAGGGCATTCCATGCCCTTACTACCCTCTGAGTAAAGAACCCACCTCTTTCATCCGCCCAATAACTACCACTCCTTAATTTAAAGCTATGTCCCCTCGTGTTATCCATCTCCATCCGAGGAAAAAGGCTCTCACTATCCACCCTGTCTAATCCTCTGATTATCTTATATGTCTCAATTAAGTCACCTCTTAGCCTTCTTCTCTCTAATGAAAATAATCTCAAGTCCCTTAGCCTTTCCTCATAAGACCTACCCATCATACCAGGCAACATCCTGGTAAACCTCCTCTGCACCCTTTCCAATGTCTCCACATCTTTCTTATAATGTGGCGACCAGAACTATACACAATACTCCAAGTGCACCAGAGTTTTGTATAGTTGCAACATGACGTCTCGGCTCCGAAATTCAATCCCTCTATCAATAAAAGCTAACACACTGTATGCCTTCTTAATAACCTTATCAACTTGAGTACCAACTTTCAGGGATCTATGCACCTGTACACCGAGATCTCTCTGCTCATCTACACTACTAAGAGTCCTACCATTAGCCCTATATTCTGTACACATTGGAAGCAGTTTGTACGTCGGAAGGACCAACTGAGAAATTTTCTAAATAGTGAGACATTAGAATCAGACAACGCAGAAGAGGTCCTTCGGCCCATTGAGTCTGCACTATCGGTTCTATGGGTGTCTATGTTCATACGGTTTAATCTTAGCCTGTGGGATGACCTGCGCATTTGAGGTGCTCCAATCTCTGGTTCTGTACTCGGGGCTTATTAGCAGGACCGTGAATAAAAATAGGCAGGCCAGACTTCTGTCAGAAATAAGGTTTATTTCAAAACAAGATGAAGTCAGCAATAAACTTGGTTTGTTCTCACTGGGATGACAGAAGTTGAGGGGCGACCTGATAGAGGATTATAAGATTATGCGTGGCATGGACAACTCACTGAATACTCGAATAGAATGGGAATGGAAGGATACAGACTCCGCAAGGGCATACTGTTTTAGTTTAGATAGGCATCATGATTAGTACAGGCTTGATGGGCTGAAGAGCCTGTTCCTATGCTGTACTGTTCTTTATTCTTTGGAGTCAATTGGTTTGCATGATAGAATCAGTTCGGAAAAGTTGGGTGCAATTTTCTAACACCCCCAGTATTCCTAATACTAAAGATCATTTGTGTGATGATGCTGTGCCTCTGAGAAATAGATTTGTATCATGGCTCTTTTGAAGGGTATGTTTCAAAATTCAGCTCTTGTCATGGTGCCAATTTGTCTGCTCTGGGCAGCTCCCATACTGAGAATGCAGAAGAGCAATTTATCCCAGGTAATGGTGTGTTTTCTTCCAATCGGCGCAAATGCCTTTTTCTTTTGGATTTTCCTCTGGGGTTTCAGGGTAGGGTTTAATTAGCTTGATTGATGTGTCTGGGCAGAGCTAAGCTTACAGAGAAAAGCATGCAGTTCCTAATTGGGTCAGCAAGGGAAAGGAGGTGAGTCTCCTCTTCCTTTCTCTCTGGAGGCTGCTGAGTGAAAGCTTGTAGGCAAGATACTCTGTGGAAGGAACTTCCCCTTCATACCCACCATGGAATTACAGCAGGCAGGGACATGAACCTCGCAAAGGCCCTTTGACCTCAGGCAAAATTTTCTTGTTTTGGGGTCAGTGTGGCCAGAAGATCTTGCCCTGTACCTATCAAGATGTTTAAACGTTCTACAACTATTAAAACACTTAAGCCTATGTTGTCTGCTGATGGATTTTGAAGAGGAGTTGAAAATTATGAGTAATATTGCTTAAATTGGAACAAATAGAAATAGGTTAGTAGTTAAAAATTGCATCTTGTCATGATTAGGTATCTTAATTATTAAAATTAAGCTAATCCATTCATTATATTTAGACTGTCTTGTTAAAATAAAGTTTGTTTTCATAAAATCTTCTGATTGCTGTGAATGTAACCCCCAATCCATCATGCAAAAGAACCTCCCATCCAATGACTCTATCTGTACTTGCCCCTGCAAAGCAGCCAGCATAATTAAGGACTCCATGCATTCAGGACAATCTCTGTCCGATCCTGTTCCATCGCTTAAGGGGTACAAAAGTCTGAAGTATCAGCTGACTGAAGAACAATCTGTTCTCTACTGTCTTTTGAATGGACCTACCTTGCATTAAGTTGATCTTTCTCTACACTGTAGAAATGAGTGCAACACTACATTCTGCACTCTCTCCTTTCCAACTCTATGTACAGTATGCTCTGTCAGGATAGCGCGCAAGAGCAAAACGTTTCACTGTATACGAATACAGTTGACAATATTAAATCAAATCAATTTGTGATAACAGAATCACATCGCATTGGTGCCAAAATAAAATAGTCTAGTCATGTTTCATAATGTGTTTTGAGGTTGCCGATCTGCTCCCTAACATGTGTTAGTTGCAGTGACTGCAAAGTTCGGAAACACATGCACAGTTAGTTGATCCAATATGTACAGACGCAGCTCAGTCCCGATGTTAAATCATTGAGATGGAAATTCCTCTTGCTTGCTAACACAAAGCGGGTGGCCTCATTGTCATTGCCAGCGATCTGCCCCTTTCAAGAACAACTTAAAAGAATGATAAGTGAAACAAAGTAAATGGTGGTTTGGGGGGGGGGGGGGGGGGGGAGGGAGAGTGAGGGACTTAATAGTCTCTGATGGATTCACTATCAATGAAAAGGTCAAAGGGAACATCTCAACTGAGGTGAAAATAGTGGCTGGAGTTTAATAGTCCTGTCCTCCGTGGGAAATAGAGAGAGCGAGGTGTGGGCGATGGGATGGTCCCTTTGACCTCAGGCAGGGTTTGTTATGGAGCAGAGATGCCCCCCCCCTCTCCGCCCACCAAAAACGAACACAGAACCACTCAAAGAGAACTACCTCCCCTGATAATTTGCAAAAGTGTGGGTGAAGTGGGACAATCTGCGCTTCGGTAACTTTTGGTGGTTAAAGACAAACAACTCCCTCACCCTCCCGAACACCAACAATTTCTTGGTCCAATTAACAGTGGACAAGTTGACTAAACTATTAACAAATTGAATCCAACACTATTCTCATGGAATGATGTTCAGACCAATACGATTCTCACTTATTCACACACAAAAAAATGGGATTTTCATCACTTTCTAAATTACAACCAGGTTTGGTGTCTTCCGGAATATTCTAGTCTTTCTCTGTTGATTCTTCTGTCAGGAACTTCTGTCTTCTTTGTTAACTTTGCCATCAAGATGGAGCTTTCTCTAAGACATGAGTGAGGCTGTTAATCTGGCAGATGGCAGTTTCTTTCTCCCCGTATTGTCCCCTTGCCCTCTTCTCTTATCCCTATGATGACATATCAATATCTCCCACAATAGAATTGCACTCAAGTTGCCAAAACCATAACAATTTATACCTAATACTTTGCTATTAAACTGATTAGTTGAGTTTAAAAAACTCAAAACAAAATCTGAAAGCCTGTTACCAAGGAAATCCTGCTGCTTGGCCATTCGATACAAATGTTTCATTCTGGGGGCTTTGTGTGCTTGTGTGTTCTAAGCAGTAAAGGAACTTTTTAAAGGGACAATGTAATGTTTTCACCTCTTCACATTTAAAAATTTTTAAAATAATTTTGCAAACATTGACTTTGCAATGGATTTGGGATGACCAAGGGCTGAAAATCCTGCCGTGTGTCCCCAGGAGTGACAGGGTCACTGTGGTGCTACCAGTCATAAAAAGCCTCAGCGCCAGTCATGTTTTCTATTCACTTGTGGGCCACGGGCATCGCTGGCTGGCCAGCATTTAATGCCCATCTCTACTTGCCCGAGAGCAATGAGAGTCCACCATATTGCTGAGGCCCTGGAGTCACTTGTAGCCATGATGTGGAGATGCCAGTGTTGGACTGCGGTAAAGATGCCTCACAACACCAGGTTAAAGTCCAACAGGTTTATTTGGCAACACTAACTTTCGGAGCGGAGTTGAAACCGAACTCCCACTCACCTGACGAAGGAGCGACGCTCTGAAAACTCGTGACTTGCGCTACCAAATAAACCTGTTGGACTTTAACCTGGTGTTGTGAGACTCTTACTGTGTCACATGTAAGCCAGACTGAGTAAAGATGACAGATTCCCTTCCCTGAAGGTGAACCAGATGGGTTTTTTTTTTACAACAATCAGCATTATTTTCATAGTGATTTTCTTAATTTTAGATTTGTTTTTTTTAATTGAACTCAAATTCCACCATCCGCGGCGGCGGGATTCGAACCCCGTTCAGTAAAATGACACCAGCGCTCAATAAGATTTGTCCGTCTCAGACTTCAGCGTAACAATTGAACCAGCACTCACCGAGATGGATTGGGTTCCAACTCTCCAACGCTCCAGGAATGTTTTCCAACATCTCTCCTGAACGGTTGGGCCTAAATGTTTAGACAGTGTTCCCTCATCCTGGAGCTTTCACCAAGTGAAAAAAAAGTTTACCCTTATCCACACTGACTGTCGCTGTAAATGTAGAAGGGGGCAACATTTATTTCAAAGAGTTTGCTTTGCCAATGCCCCATAAATATTTGGCCAATATTCCAGGGGGCCATTTCAAAGATCAAAGAAAATTACACCCCAGGGACAGGCCCTTTGGCTTTCCAAGCGTGCCCCACCCATGCTGTCCATCTCAAATAAAACCCCTTACCCTTCCGGGGACCATATCCCTCTATTCCCATCCTATTCGTGTACTCCCTGAAGTCACAACGTGACAAATCTTCTGAAACATGTAAAGGAGATACGGTAAAATTTCTCCACCTCAGGTGGTTATACTGCTGCCTCACAGAGTCGGGGACCCTGTGCGGCTTGGGTCACTGTCTGTGCAGAGTCTGCATGTTCACAGAATGCAAAAGATGTCCATTCAGCCCATCGAGTCAGACTCCATTCCCGTAAACCCCACATATTTACCCCCACTTGTCTTCCTGACACCAATGACCAAACCAACTAACCGGCGCATCTTATGGGTGCGTCAAGGGGAGAGAGAGCACTCAGAGGAAACCCATGCAGACACGGGGATAACATGCACTCTGCGCACACACAGTGTGACCTGAGGCCGGAATTGAACACAGGGTCCTTGGCGCTGTGGGGCAGCGGTGCTAACCACTGTGCCACCGTGATCCCCCTGTGTCTGCTTCTGTTTCTCCTGGGTGCTCCGGTTTCCTCCAACAGTTTGAAAGACTCACCAAATTAAGTGTATTGGCCATGCCAATTTCTCCCTCAGTGTATACGCACAGGGGCTGGATTTGGTAACTCAGAGATTTTCGCAGTAACTTCATTGCAGTGTTAATATAAGCCTACTTATGAAGCTAATCAATAAAATTAAACTTTGCCTCCTCGTCTATCACTTCCTCCATATTTCTCTCAAAATAAACACACCGATTGCACAAAGTGGAAGTTTTTTCTGCTTTATTTTACGGTAGTAGCACTTCTTCCTCACAGCGCCAGGGTTCAATTCCCACCTTGGGTCGCTGTCTGTGTGGGGTTTGCACATTCTCTCCATGTCTGCATGGGCTTCCTCCGCGGGCTCCGGTTTCCTCCCACAGTCAAAAATGTGCGGGTTAGGTGCACTTGGCCAAGCTAAAATTGCCCCTTACTGTCAGAGGGACTTAGCTCGGGTGAATGCATGGTATTGTGGAGTTACGGCCTGGGGTGAGATTGCTATCAGTACATACTGGATGGGCCCAATGGCTTCCTTCTACAGTGTAGGGATTCTACTCTATGATTCTGGGTCAGCCTCTGTCTTCCCAGGGAGAACAATCCCTGTCGGTTCAATCTCTCCTCATAGCTAATGACCTCCATACCAGGCAACATCTTTTTTCTGTACTCTCTCCAAAGCCTCCACGTCCTTTTGGCAACGTGGGGACCAGAATTGGACTCAGTACTCCAAATGAGGCCTAACCATTTTTTTTATACACCTGCAGCATAATTTGCAAACTTTTATATTCAAAGTCGCATCCGATGAAGGCAAGTAGGCCGTAAGTTTTCTTCACCACCTTCCCCACCTGTGCTACCGCTTTTGAGGACCTGCATACTCAGATCTCTGTGTGTCTACACTCCTAGGTGGTTTTGCCTTTTGTTTTATAGCCCCCAACTGAGTTGGATCAACCAAAATCCTCGTATTTGTCTGGGTTAAATTCCATCTGCCACTTCTCCGCCCCATTTTTCAGCCTATCCACATCCTGCTCTATTCCCTTCAGTCAAACTTCTAGGCTAATTCGCGGGTGCATCATCAGGAGGAGAAGGGGACAGTTTTATATTGTTAAAGTTTATTTATTTGTGTCACAAGTAGGCATACGTTAACACTGCAATGTCTAGTCGCCACACTGTTCGCTTACACTGTGGGAGATTTTAGCATGGCCAATATGTTCTCTTGTGCGGAGTCTGTTCCTCCTGCCCATTCTTCCTGGGTTTTTTCCGAACGCTCCAGCTTCTTCCCACTTCCCAAAGGGTAGTTGGATTGGCCACGCTAAATTCTCCCTCCGTGTCCAAATGGTGGGCAGCGCGGGTGGCACAAGAATTATTCCCAACAACGAGTGTTACTTTAGTGAAGATACTTGTTCAGTGATGAGGATGAAGGGATATTTCACCGCCCTCTTCAGTTGCTCTCTGACTTTACTCTGGGTCAGCGCATAAACAGCAGTGTTAGTGCAGCAGCTCAGGTAGAACAGCATGGTGCCGGTGTAATCCGCGATGATAACCGGGTCGTTGTAACTCAAGTAAACATGGCTGTTAGAGATCTCCATCAGTATGAAAATGACTATCTTGGTCATCCAAAGCAGTATAAAACTGCCCGACACAACAAACAAGAGCATGATGGACCTCCGCCTGTTGGCCACCTCTGCGTCTTCCGTCTGCCCCCCTTTACCGGGAGCCCGGAGACCCCTGCGGGCACGATTGGCCAGCACAATGTGCCTGACGGTCAGAGCGTTGAACAACAGGATCAGCAGGTAGGGGATCAATGGGTTCAGAAGGTGGTGGAGCCAGAAGAATGCCAGCCATCCTGGCAAGGTAAAAAACTCCAGCCTGGTGTCGCAGCCCCAGGGCACACCGTAGTATATGCCGTAAGGCTGGAACTTGAAGTAAAAAGGGACGTTCCTCAGAACGCTCACCAGGGAGACAGTGGTGACCACCACCACCGCTGCCTTCTGGGTGCAGTATTTGGCCTTCAGATTGTGGCAGCAAATGGCCACGTAACGGTCGACGGTGAAAGCGATGGTGAGCCAGATGGAACAGTCGATAGCGGCGTAGCCCAGCACCCTGATGCTGCTGCACACCGCCGTGTAGAACAGGAACGAGAAGGGGACGTAGCGGAAACTGAGTGAGCTGAGTATGAGGGAGAAGAAAACCACCATTAGGTCTGCCGTTGCCATGGAGACCAGGTAGAGAGAAACACCTTGACTGATGCCACACTTCCCTCGAGACAGGATCACGATCGTCACTAAGTTCGCTGCGGGGGGACGGGGGGGGGGGGGGGGGGGGGGGGGTGGAAAAAGAAAATAATTGAGATCGGAAACTGCTAAGTGTGGAACGTGATGATGCACCAACGTTACTACGATGTGACCGCGTGGAGGAGTAACGAGTTACAATATCTATTGTTCACTTCTATTTGCGTCAAATATAGAAACGCACATTTAAAGACTGGTTCTGCAGTGGTTTGGAAAAGATAAGGTCAGGTCTCATTATCTCTTCGCAGAGCACACAGGAACGAGAGAATTTCAGTAATGATACAGAAATAACAATTATCAATGCTGCTGTATTATCAATAAAGGCAAAGAATCTAGCTGGATTCTTGATTTGATTTGAATTGATTTGAACAAAGAACAAAGAACAAAACAGCACGGCCCTTCGGCCCAACGAGCCTGCTCCGCCACCCCGATGTTCCCACCTCTACCCATGGTCCCTGTCTATGTTTATAGATGGATTTTTGGACTTGATTTGGTTTTGATTTGATTTGACTTGATTTGGACTGGATTTGATTTGGATTTGATTTGATTTGATTTGATTTGGACTTGATTTTGATTTGATTTGGGCTTGATTTGATTTGGACTTGATTTGACTTGATTTGGATTTGATTTGATTTGATTTGGACTTGATTTTGATTTGATTTGGGCTTGATTTGATTTGGACTTGATTTGACTTGATTTGGATTTGATTTGATTTGATTTGATTTGGACTTGATTTTGATTTGATTTGGGCTTGATTTGATTTGGACTTGATTTGACTTGATTTGGATTTGATTTGATTTGATTTGGACTTGATTTTGATTTGATTTGGCTTGATATGATTTGATTTGATTTATTATTTACATTCGTTGGGATACAGTGAAAAGTATTGTTTCTTGTGTCCTCATAGAATCATGGAATCCTACAGTGCAGAAGGAGATGATGTGGACCATTGAGTCTGCACCGACTCTAATACGATCCAGCTCCTATCCCCTTAACCCCCATTCATTTACCCAAGCTAATCCCACTGATACTACAGGGAAATTTAGCATGGCCAATCCACCTACCTGTACATCTTTGGGCTGTGGGAGAAAACTGGAGGAAACCCACACAGATTTGGGTTAATCCACACAGACAGTCCGCAAGCAGGGAACCGAACTTAGGTCCCTGGCGCTCTGAGGAAGCAGTACTAACCACAGCCATACAGACAAACCATACCGTTCATAAAATATATAAGGAAGCAGGAAAGGAGAGTGTATCGAATATAGTGTGTCAATATAGTTTTGGTTGCCCCATTTGAGGAAGGATATATTGGCCTTGGAGGGGGTGCAGAGAAGGGTCACTCGGCTGATACCACAGATGAGGGCGTTGGATTATGAGGAGAGACTGAACAGGCTAGGTTTGTACTCTTTGGAGTTTAGAAGGCTGAGAGGGGATCTTATAGAGATGTATAAGATAATGAAGGGGATGGATAGGGTAGAGGTTGAGAGACTCCTCCCGCTTAACAAAGATAGCAGGACTAGAGGGCACAGCCTCAAGATTGGGGAGGGAGGGTTCAGATCGGAGTTGAGGAAGGGTTTCTTCACGCAGAGGGTGGTGAATCTTTGGAATTCTCTGCCTGATGAGGCTTCCTCACTGAATGTGTTTGAGTCAAGAGTGGGTAGGTTTTTAACTGAGAAGGGAATTAAGGGTTCCGGGGAGAAAGCGGGAAAGTGGTACTGAACCACTACAGATCAGCCATGATCTTATTGAATGGCGGGGCAGGCTCGAGGGGCTGGATGGCCGACTCCTGCTCCTATTTCTTATGTTCTTATGACAATCAGGCGCAGAGAAAGAATAACTTAATACATGATAAATCCATTGCAAAGCCTGGGAAGGAGTTGTTCTTGAGTCGGTTGCCACACGTAGTCAAACTTTTGTAAGGTGAAAGAATGTTCAAGGTCTTGATTATGCTGGCTGATTTGCTGAGGGTGCAGGAAGTGTGGATGGTGTCAATGGATGAGGGGACTGGCTTGTGTTCACAAACCTTTGAAGCTTCTTGTGGTCTTGGGAAGAGGCAGGAGCCACACTAAGCTGCGATACAGCCAGAAATGATGCTTTCTACCGTGCATCTGTCAAAACTGAAGAGGGTCGCAGTACATATGTCAAATTTCCTCAGTCTCCTGAGAAAGTAGAGGCAGTCGGTGGGCTGTCTTAACTACAACATCGATGTGGAGGGACCAGGACATGTTGTCGGTGATGTGGACACCCAGAAACCTAAAGCCCTGAAACATTTCCACTTTGTCGCTGTTGGTGTAGACAGGGACATGTCCTCCGCTACGCTTCCTGAAGATTTTACATGGATTTCAGATCTACCAGACCATCTCAAATCACTTTACACCCAACGCAACACTGTCAGAATGTAGAAATACACAGCCAATTGTGCAACAGCAAGGATTGATTAATTTGATTAATTTCATATTTGATTTATCTGTATCTGTGATTTGATGAAGCGATACACATTGGCAAGGACACCGGGTGGTAAATGGTCTCTCAAGTATGGAGCATCCCACCCACAAACATAGCCAGACAAGACTTCACTTGGACATCTCTTCTCCCCCTGTTGCCACATTCCTGATTGGGTACACTGAGGGAGAATTTAGCATGGATAATGCATCTAACCAGTACAATTTTCTTTTTGAGGTGAAACTGGGGCACCCAGAGAAACCCACCCCCCAGACACAGGGAGAATGTGCAGACTCCACTCAGACAGTGACCCAAGCCGGGAATCGAACCCAGGTCCCTGAAATCTCATTTCCCTTTAGAATCTAATATCAATCTTCAGAAATCTCCTCCATCCGACTCTCGGTCACCCTCCCACTGATATCAGTTTGCTTTCCTAGAGGGTTATCCATACTCTCCGTAATGTGAAAGGAGAACGCATAACTTGTTGAATCTCTCCGCATGTAGCTGGAGTTTGCTATCCCTGTCTCCGCTCCCAATCAATCTCCCACTCCACCTTTCTGAATGCCATTGCACGCAACACCGCAACAAAAACTTCAGTTAGAGTATCACCATCAAATCATAAATCCCTACAGTGCAGAAGGAGGCCATTCAGCCCATCGAGTTCCACTGGCCACCATCCTTCCCACACCGTTTTCCTGTAACCTCACACATTTACCTTGCTGATCCCTTTATCCTCCGCATCCCAGGATGCTAAAGGACAATTTAGCGTGGCCAGTGCACCAAATCCTGTCGGACAGGGGAGGAAAAGGGAGCACCCAGACGAAACCCACGCAGACACGGGGAGAACACACAGACTCTGCATAGTGAGACACCCAAACTCCAGGGATGGAACTCAGGTCACTGGAGCTATGAGACAGCCAACCACATTGTCACTCTGACACTCATCAGTCAGATACCTTAACGCAAAATACAGACAGAACTCTAAATATTACATTTGACCGGGGAGGGGAGGGTGGTGGGGGGAACAGATCTCCTTACCTGGGATAGAGATCACCACGAGCAAATGGTAGAAAACATTTATGACACGTAGAATGATTGCTACTGCCATTGTGGAGCGATGGGTGATCCCATTCCCTGACAGACCGGACTGGGGTCTGGGTTCAGATCCTTCAGTTGAAATCAGTCCCTGATTTATACAGGACGGTAACCCCCCCCCAGTGACACAGTCGCTGTTAGTTCCAACGTATTGAACACACTCGTTAAGTGTAGATCCTCATCTCATTGCGCATTCCCTCGGCCCCGGCGTATCCCTCCTGGGAATGGGGAGCGGCATTCCCCAGAAGAACATTCACAAACAATGAGGTATGTTTCTTTCCTCCCAGTCGAACTCTCACACCGATTTTGGATCAACCCATTTTGTTCGAATTGACCTCTCACTGAGGAAATTCGGATTCAGGATAGTTATTGATGAAGGGATTGATCAGGTACTAAACCGGCCTTGCCGTTCCGCTTGGGGAGCTGGGAATGATCCGGCGGAACTATCTCAAAGAAGAGCTGAAACATTCTTCCTCCCCTCTGGCTCAATATCTGTTACTATCCCAGGAACAGGGCCTCATTATCACACCGCTGTGTTGTGGGATCTTGCTGTGTGCACAATTGGGCTGCCGAGTTTCGCAGCAGGGATTGTCTGTCACCAAGTATTTCACAGGATGTGAAGTGCTTTGAGATGACTGGTGCTCAAGCAAAGGATGGAATAAATGCTTTCATAATAAATGCTGTTTTGAAATCAGCCCGATTACTGACTCTGCATCGCAAAGCCCTGCATGCCTATTTTTACTCACAGTCTGCTAATAAGTCCTGAGTACAGAACCAGGGGTCGGAGTGCCTTAAAATGCTCGGGGCGTCCCATGGGTGAGGATTGAGTCACGAGAATGCAGACTCTCGCGACAGAACCCCTTACAGTACGGACTTAATGGGCCGAAGGGCCTCTTCTGCGCTGTATGATCCTAATGTCTTATCATTCAGAAAATTCCTCAATTGGCCCTCCCGAAATACCAAACTGCTTCCAATTCATCCCTGTAAGTGAGGCAGACATGAGCAGAGGGGGTGGGGGCAGTGGGGCTTCACGGGAATTCAAGGGTGAGGGTATTCTGTGCTCGAAACGAGCCTGCAGGGAGAATTTCAATACCAGAGGGAAATATGAAGTTATTTTCCGATTTTATGAGTGGCAGCAAGTGAGAGTGTTCGTGGCACAAGTCAAAGGCTGAGTCACTCCTGTCTCAGATTGTAACTTTGCAGAACTAGGTCGCTTCTCCCTGGAGAGACAAAGATTGAGAGGCGACCTGATAGAGGTTCATAAGATGTTAAGAGGAATAGATAGAGCAGATTCTCGGAGGCTATTTCCCAGAGCTGAAATGGTCGCTACGAGAGGACACAGGCTTAAGGTGCTGGGGGACAAGTACAGAGGAGATGTTAGAGGTAAGTTTTTCACTCAGAGGGCAGCGAGTGAGTGGAATCGGCTACCGTCAGTGTTGGTAGAGGCAAACTCGCTGGGGTCTTTTAAGAGACTTCTGGATAAGTACATGGGATTTAATGGGAGTTACAGATAGTTCTATGGCCTGGCAGGTATAGATATGATCGGCACAACTTGTGGGCCAAAGGGCCTGTTTGTGCTGTAGTGTTCTATGTTCTAACTGCTCTGCCCAAAACTACAAGAAACTCCAAAAGGTCTTGAATGTAGCAAAATCCATCACGCAAACCAGCCTCCCATCCACTGATTCTGTCTACACTCCCCATTGCCTTAGCAAAGCAGCCAGCATAATTAAGGACCCCACACAGCCCTCTCTTCCACCTTCTTCCATTGGGAAAAAGATATAGAAATCTGAGGTTATGTACCAACCGACTGATGCCAACAGGCTTTTGAATGGACCTAACTTGCATTAAGTTGATCTTTCTTCACACCCTCGCTATCTCTGTAGCACGACATCCCACACTCTCTCCTTTCCTTTTCCCCGATGTACCCTATGAACAGTATGCTCTGTCTGCAAAGCATGATGGAAACAATGCTTCTTACTACATGCTCATACATGTTTTAATAATAGATCAAATCAAATCAGTGGAATAAATAATATGTTTTCTGACTTAATATCTTGGATTTATTGGAAACCCATGCTCTAGGAAGCTAAGGGTGGATTTGAGCCTGTGTCTGTGGGAGTTTGCGCATTCTCCCCGTGCTTGCGTGGGTTTTCTCCGGGTGCTCCGGGTTTCCTCCCACATCCCAAAGATGTGCCCTTAGACTAATTGGCAAAACAAATTTTCCCCAAATTGTCTCAAATTTGGTTTTTAATCCATAGATCTATAAACATAGACAGGGATCACAGGTAGAGGTGGGAACATCAGGGTAGTGGCGCGGGCTCGTTGGGCCGAAGGGCCTGTTTCCCCGTACTGTTTTGTCCTTTGTTCTTTGTCATTCTGGGTTTTACCCCTCCACAGACAATCACAGAGAAAAAATGAGAACCAAATTGTTGACCCAAAGTGAAACAACACCAGTTTTGCAAGAATCGTATTGGGAAGGAATAAAAAAACAACACATCGCATTGTTCTATTGGGAATGCTTCCCTCCATTGTTCCATTTCCATGTGGAATATGTTGAGGCTGTGGGAATGTATAACGTGATAAGGACATATTCTTAATGAATGTGTTCAATACACTGGAACTAACTGGGTTTTCTTCCATTTACTCACCGTGGACTCTACAACGAGGAAATGGATTTTAAGGGGTATCTGGATAAAGACATGAATAGGATGGGAATAGAGGGATATGGTCCCCGGAAGGGTAAGGGAGTTTTAGTTCAAATCCCCTCAGCATCAATATATCCCCCCGCCGAATAAGGAGCAATGTCTGACCAATAACCCCGCAAACACAGCTCATGAACAATGAGACATTTTTGTTTTTCAATCACATTCTTGGAACATTCCACTTCGAGTCGGCAGCTAAGAGTCCATTCCCCGCTGCGTGTCAGTCATTTATTGTCAGTGGAAGGATAATGACCCACTTTAGGTCATTTAGGGAAGGAAATCTACCGTCCTTGCCTGGTCTGGCCTACACATGACTCCAGAGTCACAGCGATGTGGTTGACTTTCAAAGACCCTCAGGCAACTAGGGATGGGCAATAAATGTTGGCCCGGCCAGCAGTCCTACAAATTATTATTTCTTAAATCTGGATTTGAATCGCCAGCTCTTTTCTCCCCTTACAGATGTTGCCAGACCCGCTGAGATTTTCCAGCATTTTCTCTTTTGGTTCCAGATTCCAGCATCCACGGTGATTTGATTTTATTTTGGACCTGCTGTCCATTTGGGGTACCTATAGGGCAGGAATCGCCGAACACACTCGGCCCAAAGACAGAAAATCCCCACCTGAGGTCAATGGACTGTTCCCTCCGCCTGCCTCCTCCCACCCCACTGCCCACTACAATTCCCGGGGCAGGAAAACTCCCCTCCCTTTGAGCTCCACTATCTCACTTTACAAAAGGCCCCTCCCTCATGTTACAGATACAAACCTGCGCCATGGTCAGAAACTAAGTCAACAGTTGACCTCAAGTACCTAATCTCTCCATTTCAAATAACAGGTTTGATCCTCTGCCCAAAGGATGGTTTCAAAGTTCAACCTTTTCCAGATGAGGGTGGATAAATACTTGTTGAGAAATGATGCCAAGCTGTGTCAATGGGTACCAGCCATCTTCGAACAGAGTCTTAGAATCCCTACAGTGCAGAAGAGGCCATTCAGCCCATCAAGACAACACAGCATATCATAACCAGGCACTCAACATCTCTCTACTACTGGACCACACAGATTTCCTGGAACTTATCTCGCAGCCAAAACATCATTTGTCACTAACCTGCACCTCTTTTGCCATGAAGGGGCAATTTAGCAAGTCTAATACATATAAATTACATATCTTTGGACACTAAGGGTCAATTTAGCATGACCAATCCACCCAACTTGCACATTTTTGGATATTAAGGGGTGATTTAGCATTTCCAATCAATCTAAACTACACATTTTTGAACCCTAAAGGGCAATTACTTTGAAAATTCTGCCTAAGCTACATAGTTTTGGACACTGAGGGGCAATTTAGCATGGCTAAGCCCCCCCCAGTCTACACATCTTTGGACATGAAGCCACATTTTAACATGGGCCAATCCACTGTACCTGCTCATTTTGTGACACTAAGAGGCAATTTAGCACGGCCAATCTACCTAATCTGCTTATCTTTGAGCGCTAAGGGGCAATTTAGCATGGCCAATCCAGCTAACCTGCACATCTTTGGACACTAAGGGTCAATTTAGCATGGCCAATGCACCTAACCTGCTTACTTTTGGACACTAAGGGGCAATTTACCATGACCAATTCACCTAATCGGCTTATCTTTGGACACTTAGGGGCAATTTAGCATGGCCAATCCACCTCACCTTTATATCTTTGAACCATGAGAGGAAATCGGAGCATCCTGAGGCAACCCACACAGACACAGGGAGAATGTGCAAACTCCGCGTAGACAGTGAACCAAGTGGCAGAAAGGCTCAATGGACCTCCTCTTTTACTCCACCTCTGGCTTACAGTCATTGCAATCCAAATCCACAGTCTGTGTTTGTGGGTATAAAATCGAATCAAGATATTCAATGGAATATTGACTTTGGTCTCAATGTGTTTGGGGCACAGAGATGTGGCTTCATTTTGGTATAGTCTTATGCATGCCTAAAATGGAGGAACCGCCTTTAGTTCTGGGTACTGTCCCTCAGGATGGGTGCATTGGCCTCTGTAGAAGGGACAGTGCTGATTCACCAGAACATGGAGACTTTGGAGGAAGTGCAGAAAAACTTTGCCAGGATGTTGCCTGGTATGGAGGGTATTCACTATGAGGACGGCACGGTGGGGAGGCATGGTGGCACAGTGGTTAGCACAGCACCGGGGACCTAGGTTCAATCCCGGCCTCGGGTCACTGTCTGTGTGTCTGCACATTCTCCCCGTGTCTGCGTGGGTTTCTTCTGGGTGCTCCTGCTTCATCCCACACTCCGAAGATGCACAAGTTAGGTTGATTGGCCGTGCTAATTTGCCCCTTAGCGTCAAGAGATTAACAAGGTAAATGTGCGGGGTTATGGAAATAGGACCCGGATGGGATTGTGGTCAGTGCAGACTCAATGGGCCGAATAGCCTTCATCTGCACTGTGGAGATTCTACATGAAATTGAATAAACTGGGATTGCTCTCCCCGGAAAGAGGGAGACTGAGGGGCGACCTGACAGAAATTCATCAAATTATGAGGGGCGTAGATAAGGTGGATTGTTGGAAGCTTTTTCCTACGGCAGAAATGATAATTACAAAGGGGGCAGAGGTTCAAGGTAAGGGGGAAATGTTCAGTGGAGATGTACCTGGGGGAAGAGGGTGGTGGGGTCTAGAACTCACTGCCAAGTGAGGTGGTTGAGGCAGATACGTTAATGACATTTAAGATCTATCTCGATGGACACTGGTGGGGAATAGAGGGATACAGGCGGCAATACGATGGGATAGCATGCTGGCTTGGAGGGCCGAAGGGTCTGTTCCTGTGCTGCACTGTTCTTTGTTCTTTGAGTTGAATTGTGAAACTTTGACAGGGAAATATTTCTTTTGGATAAGGTCGTGAAATCGATCAAGAGCAAAAGAGGTTGTGAGCGGCAGGGGAGGGAGGGATGCGGAAGCTACTGATAGATGTATATAATAGATAGAGGTATATGGATGTATATATGTATTATGTGAGGGTGGCAGAGTGTGGGGGGGGGGTAGATAATTGAAGCAAGAGTAGAGGGGAGATGGGTGCAGGATGCTGGTAGCTGGAAATTCATTGCCTCACACTGAATAGGCATAGATTCTCTCCTTTACGCATAGAATTGTGAGGGTGGGGGACATAATTGAGGTGTCTAAGTTTATGAGGACAAAGTTGAATAGGGTTCCCCTCGGTTGGGGGGTTAATCACGGGGAGCCATAGTCTTAAGGTAAGGGGCAAATGGTTCAGAGGAGACTTGAGGAAAATATTCCAGAGGGTGGCGGGAATCTGGAATGTACTGCCTGGGAAGGTAGGGGAGGCTGGAAACCTTACAACCTCCATAAAGCTTTTGGACTAGAACTTCAAATAATTCACAGAGACCTTACAGTGTAGAAGGAGGCCATTCGGCCCATCAAATTAGATACAACTGCTCCTATCTTCAATGTTAGAAATGATTAATTGGCTACTCAAAAAGATGTCAATATAACTCAACACGAATGAGTTATTTATTGAGATGATACACCACTGCTGTTATTGCAATAATAAACTAAAGCGATTCCACTGAGAATCATTGGTTTCAATGTAAAGAACTCCCCCCCCCCCACCGTCACTGCAGTCACACAAGAGTGGCACACCCTTCTGACAATATGGGAATGGGTCTTCGGAGAACAAGGTCTCCATTGGAAAACTCCCATCGGATAATGGGGGGTGTTGTCCACAATCCAAAGCTATTATGCCCTGATTAAAATAACATTGGAAAATCACAGGCAGGAGATGAATGGGGATTGGGGATGCAAGGCAACATTTCTGCCTCCTCCAAATCAGCTGAAAATATCACTGTGAAGATTAAACCAAACATTGCAGCAATCGGGGTCAATTATACTGCTGCAGTAACAACACAGCGCTGCTGCATGCAGGCAGAACAGCTCCGATAATCATAAAACAAACTGTTCCAATCCATCCTGCTCGGTGACTCAAATATTGCTGCTAAATTACGAACAAGGATATGAATGGGGGCTGGCGGGAATGTGGCTGGGATGGGAGATATTACATTAAAAATTAAAAATGAATTGAAAGCAAATAGGTGAATGGAAATTAAATAGGTGTCATCGACAAATATATTATTATAGTAAGGAAGGAGCCTCGAAAGGTGAACTGTTTCTCTCTCCAGCAATGCTGCCAGACCTGCTGAGAGTATCCAGCACTTCCAGTTTTAAATACCCATACGTGAAATCTCAGTGGATTCTGACTGGTAAATGCGGGTAATAGAAACAGCGACATACGGTTGCAAGTATCAGAGCGATCCCATTAGACAGATGGCAATCTGGATTATCAGCACAGAGATTTACTGCAGCACTCAGTAAGCAAAGCTCGAGGTGTGGCAACTGTCCCTGACCCCCGTGTTGTAGCCTTGCACCTTCAGGGGACTTTATACAGTAATATTGACGGGCTGGAACCAAGAGGAGAATGGATCACTGTCCCAGGTCTGGATGAACGGTGTTTTTTCTTGTGCTGCGTTCACCTTGTCTGAAAAAAATAAATGAATGTTAGATGTCTGGGAGCAGTATTTATAAAGTAAAAGAGAAGAGTCTAATATTTATTGATAATGGAAAACCTCAGGAGAAGGAGAATGTTAGAGAGACTTAGTTATAGAGACAGGTAGATATCTTACTGACTGACATTCGTATTGACAGGCAGACTGGCGGTCAGAATGACAGACTGACTGGTGTAAATAAACTGGTTAGTTAACAGACAGATTAGAATTATAGAATCATAGAACCCTACAGTGCAGAAGGAGGCCATTTGGTTCATTGAATCTGCAATATCCACAATCCCATCCAGGTCCTATCCCTATAACCCAATTAACCGAGTTAGTCTCCCTGACACTAAGGGCCACTTTAGCATTGCCAATCATCCTAACCCGCACATCTTTGGACTGTGGGAGGAAACCGGAGCTCCTGGAGGAAACCCACGCAGACACGAGGAGAATGTGCAGACTTCATCCAGACAGTGACCCAAGCCGGGAATTGAAACCAGGTCTCTGGCGCTGTGAGGCAGCAATGCTAATCACTGGGTCACCATGCCACCCACAGTCAGACTGACAGACAGGCTGATACATTTACAGACTGTCAGACTGGCAGTCAGTTTTACTGACAGAGACTTGGGCAATAAGACTGCCAAGACAGGCAGACTGATTGACAGACTGATACGCTGACAGATAGACAGGCTGACAGAGAAGCAGACAGTCTGACTGACAGTCGTACAGGCAGACTGGCTGACAGACTGATACGCTGACAGATAGACAGACTAACAGAGAAGCAGACAGTCTGACAGACAGCCATACAGGCAGACAGACTGATACGCTGGCAGATAGACAGACTGACAGAGAAATAGACAGTCTGACAGACAGTCATACAGGCAGACTGACTGACAGACTGATACGCTGACAGATAGACAGACTAACAGAGAAGCAGACAGTCTGACAGACAGTCATACAGGCAGACTGACTGACAGACTGATACGCTGACAGATAGACAGACTAACAGAGAAGCAGACAGTCTGACAGGCAGCCATACAGACAGACAGATAGACAGACTGATACGCTGACAGATAGACAGACTGACAGAGAAACTGACAGTCTGACAGACAGCCACACAGGCAGACAGACTATTGACAGACTGATTGACAGATGGACTGACTGACTGTGTCACAGACAGTCTAACAGAAGGTCAGAGTGATAAACTGACAGACAGACAGCGAGACAGGTGCCGAGACAGAAAGAAAACAAATATACCTGATGAGGCTGGATTGGCTGAGAATTGATATAGAACGAGGTGTACCTGTGTAATTCACTGTATAGCGATTGTTCCCCTAAATTCAGACTCTGTGGGAAAGTGTCACACATGTAATTTTTAGTAAACCAGTCATGTTGATTCAACAAAATAAAGTTTCATTTAAAATATATCCATGTTTCACTTACCATGTATGTTTCAGGCATCTCGGGTGAATCCTGGAACAGAAATTGGATACAGTTCAAGGTAGGACAGTCAGAAGTTATCTTGGACAGGAAGGGAAAGGCAAGGCGATGGACTCATGGTTATTATTGCTCGACTATTAATCCAGAAACTCAGCTAACGTTCTGGGGTCACGTTCGAATCCCACCACAGCAGATGGTGTAATTTGAATTCAATAAAAAATATCTGGAATTAAGAATCTATTGATGACCATGAAGTCATTGCCGATTGCTGGAAAATCCCATCTGGTTCACTAATGTCCTCCAGGGAAGTGAATCAACTATTCTTATCAGGCCTGTCCTACGTGTGACTCCAGATTGACAGCAATGTAGTTGACTCACAACTGCCCTGGGGCAACTAGGGATGGGCAATAAATGGTGCCCAGCCAGTGATGCCCGTGTCCCATGAATGAGTAAACAAGAAGGCACAAGGCGTGGATGTAAACTGGGGGAAAGAGGGGGAAACTCAGTGTAATCAATGAACCAAGAGATCACAGCTTCTCTGCACGGCAAACAGTAAATGGGAATAATTCATAGAATCACAAAGTCATGCTGTTCTGAAGTATATTCTGCAACTCATGATTGTAGGATCTTTGATAGAGCTCCCCAATTAGTTTCACTGCCCTGCTATTTCTAAATAACTCTGCTCACTCTTCCTTCTGAACTATTGGTCACAGGTATGGTTCTTCACAGCAATGAAAGAGGCCTTTCGGCCCATCGTATCTCTGCCACCCGTCAAGCACTTATCCATTCCCATCCCATGTTGGTCTGTAATCATTGAACATCAATCAATTCTCACAACACGTGATAGCTCTCGGTCCCTAGGCTTGGATTCTTTCGTGTTTCTAGTGATCATTTCAATGCTTCTTATTTACTCAGGAATTTGCTTCCAGCGCCTTTCCAGCGAACACTTCCAGCTCTAAACAATGTGACACGCAAAAAATATTCCCTGGGAATCTGTGACAAATGATCTTAAATTCGTATTGATGATATTTGGTGAAAAGCTTTGCCCTTCTCCGATGGATCAATAGTTTTTGGTAGAACGATATCCCAGAGATATTGGAGAGTATCTTTGCAGATTTCCACACCACTAACTTGATGAACATTGTCACCAAAGCGTGAAGCAGATGAAGTTAAACCCTAACAGCAATTTCTATCTCTTGGGTGCAACTTGGCGCAGACCCGCAATTGTGTGGCTGAAATGTTTGGTAGGAAGCTGAAATGATGCAAATAATCACAGCGCGTTCAATTACCTGCTCGATTCTCTTCCTTAGGAATGAACTGTTGACGTAGGATCCTGTTGAATGAATGAAATGGGAGATTTGTGTCATTATATATTCGAGTTTGCTTCTCTCCTTGCTGAAGGAAGACACTGGTGTAAACCAGCTCCCCGATTCTAACGGAGAGCACAGGAATGGCAGAAATCTGAAATTAATAAACTGAAAATGCCAGGAATTCTCAACAGACCAGGTAGCTGAGATGGAGAGAGAAACGGAGTAAATGTTTCAGGTGATACTGCTTTCGTCAGAACTTAGGGACATGTAGCCAGCGGATGCAACAATCTTAAAGTGATTTGAGAGATTACAGGATGAAAAGGAATTTGGTGAAAGGTAGAAGTGGGAGATGTAAAGGCACATAAGATGAGTGGCACAGTTGGTTAGCACGGATGTCTCACAGTGCCAGGGAGCCGGGTTCAATGCCTGGCTTGGGTCACCGTGCGTGTGCAGTTTGCACCTTCTCACCATGTCTAAGGGGGGTTTCCTCTGGGTGCTCGTCCCATAGTCCAAAGATGTGTGGGTTGGGTGGATTTGCCATGCTAAATTATCCCTTAGTGTCAAGAGTGCTAGCTGGAGTAAATGCATGGGGGTATGGGGATAGAACCTGAGGACCTTATAGAAATACATAAGATTATGAAGGGAATAGACAAGATAGAAGCAGGGAAGTTGTTTCCACTGGTGGGTGAAACTCGAATTAGGGGGCATTGGCCACAAAATAAAGGGGAGCAGATTTTGGACTGAGTTGAGGACGAATTTCTTCACGCAAAGGGTTGTGAATCTGTGGAATTCTCTGCCCAGTCGGGGCTACCTCTTTGAATGTTTTTAAGGCAAGGGTAGATACATTTTTGAACAAGTCAAGGAATGAAGGGTTATGGTGAGCAGGCGGGTAAGTGGAGCCGAGTCCACAAAAAGACCAGCCATGGTCTTATTGAATGGCGGGGCAGGCTCGAGGGGGCCAGAGGCCTACTTCTGCTCCTAGTCCTTATGTTCTTCCGTAAATTCTTGGACAATGGACTATTCCCAGGATTGGAGATGATGAAAGGGAACAACTCTTTGGGAGAAAATTGAGATCAGAGTGGACAGTAACCTCAGAAGGTTGGAAGATGATACGGCGGAAGTATTGAATACCTGTGTCCAGGTGAGATACCTGTGCAGGTGTCTAATTTCACCTTTCATTCCCTGAGAACTTACCTACTGCTTTACGTTTTCTCCTGATGAGGAAGACGATGAGAATCGTGGCAAGAATAACCAGCAACACCGCCACTACCACACTGAGGATGATGATTTCGCGTCCTATGTCAGTAGCATAAGGTGAACATACAAATAATTAACACTATAGAGATATCCAATAAATCCCCGCTGTGTTTCATGTCAACCCCCTTCCTTTCGTTGGCTGGGTTTTTACCCAGTGACGGGGGCACACCTCATTTTGCTGGCCCGGGGAGGTGTCCGATATACCACGGGATGGCACAGTGGTTGGCACTACTGCCTCACAGCTCCCAGGTTTTTGATTCCAGCCTCAGCTGGAGTTTGCATCTTCTCCTTGCTCCTGCGTGGTTTTCTTCCGGCGGTCCGAAGATGTGCAGGGTAGGTTGACTGGCCGCGATAAATCGGTAGCCGTGACGTGAAGATGCCAGCATTGGACTGGGGTAAACACAGTAAGAAGTCTCACAACACTGGGTTCAAGTCCAACCATTTTATTTGATAATAAGCCCACAAGCTTTCGGAATCACTGTCCCTTCATCCGGTGTGTGGAAGGTTCTGAAGTGCGTGGACCTTCCACACGCTTGACGAAGCAGCAGTGTTTCCGAAAGTTTGTGGGTTCACCACCAAATAAACTGGTTGGACTTTAACCTGGTGTTGTGAGACTTTTTACCTTGATAAACGCACATTAGTGTTAGGGGAGCGAGGAATTTAAATATGTGGGGTTACGGGGATTAGACTTGGGTGGGATTGCTGTCTGTGCAGGCTCAATGGGCCAAATGGCCTCCGTCTGTACTGTGAATCAATCATCACTGAAATAATAAATTGCATTTTTATAGTGCCTCTCACAATCTCAAAGTGAGCTCATCATTCCAATCACCTAATCTGATATCTTGTTGTAGAATAGCCTCTATGACCAGTCCGTCCATAAACAAAATGAAAGGAATTAGTCACTTTCTATTACAATTCGTTAATAAATACCTTCACTGGAGCCTTCAAATATTATCTCAATTGTGTTATTCCCTGTCCCGATTGAGTTGGTGGCAAAACAGCTCACATTTCCTTTCATCCTGATCTTTACGAATGCTTGGCTTGTGTTTGTCTCCACTTCTTCTGGTAACCTTGGAAAAACCAACAATGCGCATTGAAGAAATGTCCTGGTGACCAAATCTGGGCGATTAATGTTAACTCCAGATGGAGCAGCCAACCCATTCTGCACCCCTCCAGCTTGTATCTACCACTGGCTGGATGGGTAAGGGACATCAGGAAGGGTGTATAATGGGGCATAAGTGATGCAGATTGATGTTAATGAGTTAAGGACAAATGTTCTGGGTTTAAATGGTGATGGAATAATCAGGATCGGAAGCAGTGAGATAGGAACAATCCATGTGTGTTGTGTCAATGATCAAGCTTCCATCCACAATCACAATGCTGTCCAGATCACCAACAACCTTTTCTGGTTCCCCCATGCTGACACTATGGTTAAGAAAGCCCACCAATGCCGCTACTTTGTCAGAAGACCAAGGAACTTTGGCATATCAGCTGTGACTCTCACCAATTTTTACAGATACACCACAGAAAGCATTCTTCCTGCTTGGATCACAGCTTGGTATGGGCTCCTGCTCTGCCCAAGATAGCAAGAAACTACAAAGGGTCTTGAACAAAGCCCAGTCCATCACTCAAGCCAGCCTCCCATCTAATGGCTCTGTCTACACTTCCCGCTGTCTCGGCAAAGCAGCCAGCATAATTAAGGACCCCACGCACCCCGAGCATTCCTTCTCCCACCTTTTTCCATTGGGAAAAGTATACAAAAGCCTGAAGTCACGTATCGACCACCTTCTTCCCTGCTGCCATCAAACTTTTGAATGTCTTAGCTTGCACTCAGTTGACCTTTCTTTACCTGTGACAGTAGTTCTACATTCTTTACTTTCTTTTCCTTCTCTCTGAATGCTATGCTTTGTCTGTACAGCATCCAAGAAACAATATTCCTTACCGTATCGCAATACATGTGACAATAATAAATCAAGTCAAATGAAAACAATTGGGGTAAGGTCAGAGGAATGACCCAGGTGAGCTGAGTTACCTCTGTAAGTCCAACAGCACCAGCATAAGGGTAATGACATGTCTAAATCAATCATCGGAGTACATTGTTGCACTCCACGGAGCTGAGAATCAGATTCCAAAGGGTGAAGTTGGGTGAAGAACAGCTTTTGAAATGAGCTTTCAGTGGAGGATGCCTCAAATTAGTCGGAATGACAAAGAGACAAACAAGGGGGTCAGATCAAGAGTAGGGTTGAGGAGTCAAAAGGGTTTTCAAAAAATTGAACAGAAATCGGAGGAGGCGATGGCCCAGTGATATTGTCGCTGGGTAATTAATCCAGAAACTCAATGAACGTTCTGGGGACCTTGGGTTCGAATCCCACCGCTGGAATAAAGTTTGCCAAAAGTTTACTTTTTCCAGCTAAAAGTTTGGGGGCAAGTCTGTGAAGCAAGTCATTTTCAGGTGTGGGTGAATTTTACTCCCCTTGCCTCAGTTCCAGCCTGTGGTGGAGTTTGAATGTTTTAAGGATCTGGTATTAAGAATCTACTCTTTGCTGATTGTCAAAAAAAACCCATCTGATTGACTGGGGAAGGAAATCTGCTGTCCTCACCTCCTCTCACCTTCACGTGGGTCCAGAGCCACTGCAATGTGGTTAACTCTCAACTGCACCTAGGGCAACGAGGGCTAAATGCTGTCCCAGCCCGTATCCCACGTAGGAAAAACATGACAACTAAATGTAGAGTTTGGAAATGAAGATCTGAGAGTGTTGCCATGGCAACAATTGATGGAGGGAGTGAGGGTAAAGAGAAAGAGGGAGGATTGAACAGGGGAATGTTATTGAAATTGGATTGTCAGAGGATTGTAGAAACCCAGAGAAGGAGGAAGGCAATGTTGATGACCCTGCTGGGGGGAATGTGACAATGAGCAAAGACGCAATGGGAGACCAATTTTCTATTACCTGTTTCCCCTTATCGCCCAAAAGGGAAATCTGTCCCAAAGATTTCTGACGCAGAATCTCACACAACAAACCATCCTAACTGCTATTTGTCACAATTTCTCTGCGCTTCTCTGTAACATCTGTTGTACATCAGCCTAATCCCACCCAGTGAGCGATACACTTGTATCGTGGGCACATTTAGACCGATATTAAACTCCAATACACATTAGTTTACCCTATCATCTTATTCAGAAGTATTGCCGGCATGCCAATCTCACACAAAAGGATATCCTCCCCTTCTCCTTCTCCGCTGCCTTGACCTGCAGAACACATTCATTCTTAATGCTGGTTCTTCATATAAAGAACAGAAAATGCTGGATAAACTCAGCAGCGTCTGTGGAGAGAGAAGCAGAGTTAACATCTCGCGACTCTGTGAGTCTCCTCTGAGCTGACGAGGGGTGCTGGATTATACTGTGAGAGAATGTGCCCCAGAATCGGGATAGGTTGGAGTTACTGAAAGATGTAATGGGCACAAGGCAAAGTGGGTGTTAATGGTGCCATGAAGGACTAAAGAAGGTGTGAGTAGTGACAAAGATAGCAGAACATGTGACAAGAGGCCAGTGCTTGTTGAAAGTAAAGCTAAAAGTGACAGATGGCCCTGTGGTGAGAGGGAGAGGGGATGGTTCATTTAGACCAGCAATAATTCATGTTGGTTCTGCTCACCAAGCGGTTAAGGGGCCAAAGGACAGATAAACCCTGAGATAAGAATTTATTTTTGAGTTTGGTTGTGTTTTGTGGTTGTGACATTTCACTGGGCTGAAAGTGGCACCTCAGATTGTTGCATTTTTTTTCAAACAGCCCACATAATGAGACCCAAACTTCTATTTACATTTGTTTTTTCGCTTAATCTAGTTGGCGTTTCTGGAGTTGAAGGTGCAGCTCCGAGATGATGATGAGTTTAGGAAATGACCTCACTCTTCTCTATATCCACCTGGTCATGGGATCCAGATTCTCAGTTCACGGTTTCTCATTGAACATACAACCCAGTCAAGATTCAGCTCCGCCTCCCGCGTGTGCCTAACACATTTTTAACAATGTTGCCCTGGAAACAACGACACGTAGAGAGAAGTTGCCGGGATAGACCTGTTTTCGCAGTGTATAGGCTCATCACAATTCTGAACCATCCATTATCTCCACAGGGTAGGAAGTGTACACAATGAAATTCTCAATAAATTCAGCACATATTTACCCTTGCCAAGAATAGGTTGTTGCTGGAGGATTGGCTTCCGCGACACATTTGAGGTTGATACTCCTGCTGCCATGTTCATGTGTTATGGTCACTATCGGTGGATCTATGGGGGAAATCATTGTGTTCATGTGGTCAGTGCTCCATATAGTAAAGAATGCAATGTTGTATTTGTGTCAAAGTGGTCACAGCAACAGGAAACTCAACTAACAATAGAAACGCAGAATCATACAGTGCAGGAGGAAGCCATTCGTCCCATCGAGCTTGCACTGACAACAATCACACACAGGGCTTATCCCCATAACTCCACAGATTTACTCCACTCGTCCCACTAAGGGGCAATTTAACCAATCCTTCTTACTTGCACATCTTTGCACTGTGGGAGGAAACTGGAGCACCCGGATGAACTATGCAATCTTAAAATATCAAAAAGTGATTTCTTTCGAAGTTGAATGAACCACAAGCATGTGGGAGAACTCAGAAGATGGCATGGTGGTGCAGGGGTTAGTACGGCCGCCTCACAGTGCCAGGGACCCAGGTTCGATTCTGCTCTCGGGTCACTCTCTGTGTGGAGTTCGCACATTCTCCCCGTGTCTGTGTGGGTTTCCTCCGGGTACCCCGGATTCCTCCCACAATCCGAAAGACGTGCTGGCTAGGTGTATTGGACATGCTAAACTCTCCCTCAGCGTACCCAAGCAGGCGGCAGAGTCGGGGATTTTCACGGTGACTCCTTTGCGATGTTAACATAAGCCCATTTGTGACGCCAGTAAATAACCCTGCACAGTTTGTGTGGAGTTTACACGTTCTCCCCGTGTCTGCGTGGGTTTACCCTGGATGCTCCAGTTCCCTCTCACACTTCAAGGATGCACGGATTAGGTGGATTGGCCATGCTGAGTTGTCCCCCGGTGTCAGGGGGGATTAACAGGGCAAACACGTGAGGTGACGGGGGATTGGGTCTGCATGCGATTGTGACCCGTGCAGGTTCGATGGGCTGAATGACCTCCTATAGGGTTTGTCTGATTCTAGAAAGCATGTATAGTTTAACACATCCCCTGGAATGTGTGATTACCGCATTGGGGGGAGTGGGCAGCAGAAATTTGGGAAAGAACACCAACTAGAACATAGAACATAGAACATTACAGCACAGAACAGGCCCTTCGGCCTTTGATGTTGCGCCGACCAATATAAAAAGCAATGCCCCTCCAAACTAAACCATTCCCTTCTCTTCCATATACTTATCAACTAACCTCTTAAACGCCACCAAACTTGGCGCATCTACAACTGCTGCAGGCAGGGCATTCCACTCCCGAACCACCCTTTGGGTAAAGAACCTACCTCTGATATCCGTCCTATAACTATCACCCCTTAATTTAAAGCTGTGTCCCCTCGTGCTAGCTTTCTCCATCCTAGGAAAAAGGCTATCACTGTCCACCCTATCTAAACCTCTAATCATCTTATATGTTTCAATAAGGTCTCCTCTTAGCCGCCTCCTTTCTAACGAAAACAACCTCAAATCCCTCAGCCTCTCTTCATAAGACCTGCCCTCCATACCAGGCAACATCCTGGTAAACCTCCTCTGTACCCTCTCCAATGCCTCCACATCTTTCTTATAATGTGGGGACCAGAACTGCACACAATACTCCAAGTGCGGCCGCACGAGAGTTTTGTACAGTTGCAACATGACGTTGCGGCTCCGAAATTCAATCCCCCTACCAATAAAAGCTAAGACTCCATATGCCTTCTTAAAAGGCTGGAGTACTTAAAAAAACTGGAGGCTCCCCTCCAAGTAACTTCTCATCCTGACTGGTAAATATATCCCTTCACTGTTGCTGGGTCAAAATCTCCGTCCTCAATAGCACTGTGGGTGTACCAATACCTCAGAGACTTCAGCAGTTCAAGAAGGCAGCTCACTGCCATCTTCTCAAGGGGTAATTAGGATGGGTGATCCGCCCACATTTCATAAATACATTTTTAAAAACTTGTTCTGACAACTGAAGTCTCACGCACCAACATCCCCCACCTCCCCCCTCCCTCCCAGTGCTCCATTTTCTTCCCACACTCCCAGGATGTGCCGGTTCGGTGGATTGGCCCGTGCTATATTGACACTCTGGGAGGGATTTTACCAGCACGTCTGCCCAAGGTTCGTACAATCCCTGCCGAGGGCAAGAGAGAATGGCTGGTCTCTGAGCCCCCAAATCGGGGCTGGCATGCTAGTAAAATTCTGGCCTCAGTATCAGGGAGAATAGCAGGGTAAATATATAGGGTTGAGGGGATGGGGCCTTGGTGGGATCATTCTCAGCGCAGTTCGATGGACAGAATGGCCACTTTCTGGGCTGTACGGATTCTACGATTCTTGGATAATGTCCAATCTGCACTACAACAACCAGCTGCATTGATGTAGCAATTGTGCACCAAATTGTGGGACCAAATTGGCCAAAACTAGAATAACCGCGAATTTCTGAAAAAGAGTGATTTAGTAACGGCATGTTGACCAGACAATGTGCTCTGGAACAATATGTTAGTCTTTGACATATTTAATATATTCAGTTGGGGTTTGCAGATAGATGCGTGGTGAAATCAAACTTGTTCCAAACCTCCCAGAAACTCTGTCATTGCAGATACCCAGAAACTCAGTGAGATAAATTTAATCCTACTCCAATTGAGCAAGAGTTTGCTATCGTATATCTCTAATTGGATTAGAACTATTTGACTATTTGACCCTTGAACCTGCCCCGCCATTCAATAAGATCATGGCTGATCGTTTTGTGAACTCAGCTCCACTTACCCGCCCGCTCACCATAACCCTTAATTCTTTTACTGTTCAAGAATGTATCTATCTTTGCCTTAAAAACATTCAATGAGGCCGCCTCAACTGGGCAGGGAATTCCACAGATTCACAACCCTTTGTGTGAAGAAGTTCCTCCTCAACTCAGTCCTAAATCTGCTCCCCTTTATTTTGATGCCATGTCCGCTAGTTCTAGTTTTACCTGTCAGTGGAAACAACTTCCCAGTTTCTATCTTAACTATTCCCTTCATAATCTTCTACATTTTTATAGAATCTCCCCTCATTTGTCTAAATTACAATGAGTATAGCCCAACCTACTCGGTCTCTCCTCATAAGCCAACCCTCTCAACTCTGGAATCAACCCATTAAATCTCCTCTGCGCCCCCTCCAGTGCCAGTATATGCTTTCTCAAATAAGGAGACCAAAACTGTACACAGTTCTCCAGGTGTGGCCTCAGCAGCACCTTATACAGCTAAACCTAACCTCGCTGTTTTTAAACTCCATCCCTCTAGCAATGAAGGAAAAAATTCCATTTGCCTTCTTAATTACCTGCTACGCCTGCAAACCAACTCCTTGAGATTCTTGCATTAGGACACCCAGGTCCCTCTGCACAGCAGCATGCTGCGATTTTTTACCATTTAAATAATAGTCCATTTTGCTGTTATTCCTACCAAAAGGAATGACCTTACATTTACCAACATTGTACTCCATCTGCCAGACCCTTGCCCACTCGCTTAATCTATCTTTATCCCTTTCATCGTCCTCTGCACACTTTGCTCTGCCTCTCATCTTAGTGTTATCTGTGAATTTTGACACACTACGCTTGGTCCTCAACTCCAAATCATCTGCGTAAATCGTAAAAAACTGCAGTCCCAATACTGATCCCTGAGGCACATCACTAGTCACTGATCAACAACCAGAAAAACACCCATTTACTCCCACTCTTTGCTTTCTGTTAGTTAACCAATCTTCTAACCATGCTATTACCCGAAACACAATACACTTTTATCTTAGGTACCAGCCTTTGGTACAGCACCTTGTCAAATGCTTTCTGCAAATCCAGATACACCACATCCACAGGTTCCCCATTGTCCTTTGCACATGTAATGTTCTCAAAGCATTCCGCCAAATTAGTCAAACATAACCTGTCCTTTCTGAATCTATGCTGCATCTTACCAATGGGACAATTTATATCCAGATGTCTTGCTATTTGCTCCTTGATGATAGATTCAAGCATTTTCCCCACTACAGAAGTTAAGCTAACCAGTCTATAGTTACCTGCCTTTTGTCTATCTCCTTTTTTAAATGGAGGCGTCAGATTTACTGTTTTCCAATCTATGGAAAGCACACCAGAGTCCAGCGAATTTCAGTAAATTATCACCAGTGCATTTGCTATGTCCCCCACCATCTCTTTTAGTACCCTGGGTTGCCTTCCATCTGGACCAGGAGACTTTGTCTATCTTTAGCCCCATTAGCTTGCCCAACACTACCTCTTTTGGGATAATGATAGTTTTTACCTGCCATGGCCTTCTTGTTATCAATTTTTGGCATGTTATTTGTCTCTTCCACTGTGAAGACTGGCACAAAATACCTGTTTAATGCCTCAGCCATTTTCCCATTTCCAGTTATTACATCCTCCTTCTCGTCCTCCAAAGGACAAATGTTTACTTTTGCCACTCTTTTTCATTTTGCATATTTTTACAAAATATATTTGTACAGGGGACTTACAGAGGATGGATAGTTTCCTTGTGAATATAATGTTGCCACGCGATGCTGGATGGGAGACAACACAAGTCACTTCTTGACCATTAGTGGAACGAGTGGGTACCATCTTATACAGGCTGGTGACAGTTGTTGTTCCACTGTCGCTTTTAACCTGCGTTGTTGTATAGTTTCCACGGAGATTGGAAATCCACCTGATCCCGGCTGGAGGGTTCCCTTCAGCTGAAACACATTTTGCCACAGGTACTTCTGAAAGGCCAACTGTTGTGGGAATTGTCACCGCCGTGTTGTTGGGCTTTACTTGGGGGAGATTAACAAGAAATCGATTCAGTGCCAGTTTCAATAATCTTGTCATTAATATAAAACAGAGACATGAAACAGATCAATATATCAATGTCCCCAATGTCAAATAACCCAATGGTGTGGTGGATAGGTTATCGGAAGAGAGAGAGACAAAGTGGGAAAATGAGAAGAGAAGGAAGAAGACATTGGAAAACCTAAGAAATAAGAAGGAATATAATAAGTAATGTGATTGTTTTCGATTTGGAAACATCCTTTACCCTTACTGATTAAAATCTGTCAATCGTACCCTTGAACACACTCAATGACCCAGTCTCTGCAGCTCCCTGAGGATTCAAAGTCAGTTTCAAACATATCGGCAGTTTGTAACTAGTCTGGAGCAGAAACGTGAGTTAGTGGCTCTTTTGATAAATATGGGCATTTTTCAGCACAAATTAACTTAATTAACACTGAAATTGAGGGAGACGGGTATGATCTTAGAGTCATTATAGAGACATGGTTACAAGGAGAGAAAGCTGGGAGCAATGTGATAGAAGACACTCCATAATGATAGGCAGGAAGGAAAGAGCAATGGGATCACTTTGTTAGTATCAGATGGAGTAAGTACGAGAGCAAGAAAGGATCTTGGTTTTGGAAGGTGTAGAATGGGTGGAGGTAAGAAGTAACAAGGGGAAGAAGATGCTGGGGGGAGTAGTCTACAAGGTCCCCTAATAGTAGTGAATATGGTAGGGCAGAGAATAAATCAGGAGATAACGAGGGCATGGAAAAAATATGTACATTAATCGTGGCTGACTTTAATTTTCATGGGAATTGCAAAACTCTAATTGGCAGAGGCAGCCGTGGGGAAGAAAATATGCAAAAGGAGAGACTCTCTGGCTTCTGAGCTACATGTTTCCCGCCACTGGGAGGTACCGTGTTGTTTGTTAACGGTAGGATTCTCTATCATCAATGGGAATTCACATTAATATCATCCCACGCCAACAGGAAATCACCGGGTGGGGTGTGTGTGCTGCCAGCAGGACTGGAAAATCCCATCAACATGAACAGCTGGAGAATTCTGGCTAATGTATTGGGGACAGTTTCCTAGTACACTTATGTGTTGGATGCAACCCCCAGGGGTGGTTTGGGATCTGGTAATGTGCAATGAGGCTGGTTTCATTAACAGTCTCAGAGTAAAGGGTCCCAGAGGAAAGAGTGACCATAACGTGGAAGAATTCAGTTTGAGGATGAAGATCTTGGGGCAAAAACAACTATGCCAAACTTCAGGAAGTGTAATTACAAAGAAAGGTGGACAGAGCTGACTGGAATGGACTGGGAAAGGAGAGAATCAGAAACGTTGGCTGACCAGCAATGGCAGTCATTCATAGAATCCCTACAATACAGAATGAAGCCATTCAGCCCATTGAGTCTGCACCGACCACAACCCCACCCAGGCCCTATTCCCATGACCTCATGCATTTACCTTAACTGGACCGCCAGACAATAACGGGCCAAAGGGCCTCCTTCTGCACTGTAGGGTTTCTCTGATTTTGCACCTTTTTCCCGACGGAAGAGAGTATGTTCGGGGTGCAAGGGGTCTTTGGTTATACTGGCTGCTTTTCCGAGGCTGCGGGAAGTGTGGACGGAGTCAACGGGTGGGAGGCCGGTTTGCCCGATGGACTGGGCTTCGTCCATGACCCTTTGCTGTGGGCTGAACAGGAGCCGTACAAGCTTTGCCATTGCTGGGCAGAATGCTTCCTATGGAGAGTGTGCTTCAGGACCGAGGAAAATATTCGGAGCAACGTGGTTTCTAGAGGTGGATTAAAAGTGTGGCTGGGTTTCTGAAACCATCGATAGGTGTTGGGAGGGAGCTGTGCAGCAATGGTATTTCGATTTCAGAGTCTAGACTGAGATGTCTCGATGTTGGAAACTTAATCTAGTTAGCAGCAAAGGGACATGTAGTGTGGGCCTGTGACACTGGGAGGTGTGATCTGGGTCCTAGTCTGAAATAAAAACTTTGGTGCCATGCTGTGGGCAAGGGGCAGGTGACATGGGCAGCACAATGGCACAGTGATTAGCACTGCCATCTCCTAGCACCAGGGACACTGATTCGATTGTTGGCTTGGGTCACTGTCAGTGCGGAGTCTGCACATTCTCCCCGTGTCTGGATGTGTATCTTCCAGTTGCTCCGGTTTCCTCCCACAATCCAAAGATGTGCAGGTCAGATGGATTGACCACGCCAAATTGCCCTTTAGTCTCCTGAGTTGTGTATTTAGAAGGATCAGTGAGATAAACGTGCGGGTTTAGAACAAAGAACAAAACAGCACGGGAAACAGGCCCTTCGGTTTGTGGGGATAGGGCCTGGGGTGGGATTGTTGTCGGTGCAGACTCGATGGGACGAATGGCCTCCTTCTGCCCATAGGGATTCTATCACACATCAGACCAGGACACTAGGATGATCTACAGGCTAAAGGACTGTAATGAATCCAGAGTAATGAATCTAAGGCAAGGCAGGGCTATGGAAACAAATGAATTAGGGATGGATTGAGTGTCACAGAGCTGCATTAGTTTGAAGAAGACAGGGGAAGACCTTTGACAGAGCGAGTGAAGCGATTTGGAAAGTAACATGGACTAAGTGCCGAGGAGTCTCCCAAAATTCTCCAGCTCTGCGGATTTCCCTCACCTCTCTGTTAGTTAGAGATTGCCAGAGATTTATTGCTCAGAACAGTCCACCACAGGGTTCCTGCTACAGGAACAAAATATGATGCAATCCATTTTAAAATAACCCTCTCAACTCCCATTCCCAACTGCTCAGCAAGCACTTACCATTAATAACCCGAAAATAACAAGATGAGCCGGAATGTGAACCAGATTCAAACATTAGAACGACGCAGCAATATTCCGATGATGATTGCAGAGATAATTGCCGGAATTTTGCTGCCTTGCCCACCCTATTCTGGGGCAGGCCAGGCTGGCAGGGCAGCATTCCCTGTTGGCCTTGGGCGAGCGAAACCTCAGGCATAAAATATCAACCATTAGGTTTTCACCAGGACGCACAGTCCAATACATTGTCCCCGTTTCCTGCCCTCTTTTATTACACTTAAACCCCCCACACACAGCAACAACGCTCCTGGGAAAATACATACCTACAATTGTCAAATTCATTGTTTTTTCATGATTTCCCTCAGGGAATAAAGTGAGCTCGCACTTATACATTCCCTCATCCTGCATCTGCAAAGACTTTAATAAAATGGATCCATCCAATTGGGAATTGTTCCTGAAAACTGTCCGACTGGAATAATGTGGATTTGAATTGTTGATCCCAAACTTATGGTGATATCTAATGAAGGAAATATTTTCAGCATCTTTCTTCCAGGCAATTTGTACCAATCTTGTGTTGTTCTTTCCTGTTGCCTGACATAGGAGTGTCACCTCCGCCCCAGCAAACGCAGTGAGGGTCAGACCTGTAACCTGGTTCCCGGCTGTAACTGCACAAACAACAAGCATTGACACCGTTAGGAAATACACTGGGAGCTGATTGATTCTTAATCTGGATCCAACTCCCAACAAAACGCTCAAATCCCAAGCAGACACGTCTCAGCAGTAAGGAAGTACCTCAGCAGCCCCTAGCTAATAGCCAATCTGTAAGGTTAGGGGTTAGGGTTAGGGTTAGGGGTTAGGGTTAGGGTTAGGGTTAGGGTTAGGGTTAGGGTTAGGGTTAGGGTTAGGGTTAGGGTTAGGGTTAGGGTTAGGGTTAGGGTTAGGGTTAGGGTTAGGGTTAGGGTTAGGGTTAGGGTTAGGGTTAGGGTTAGGGTTAGGGTTAGGGTTAGGGTTAGGGTTAGGGTTAGGGTTAGGGTTAGGGTTAGGGTTAGGGTTAGGGTTAGGGTTAGGGTTAGGGTTAGGGTTAGGGTTAGGGTTAGGGTTAGGGTTAGGGGTTAGGGTTAGGGGTTAGGGGTTAGGGTTAGGATTAGGTTTGGCTCATGGCCAACCTGTAAACAGTGTCAGTACTGGTCACTGGGGCCAGACTTAATCATGCAGAGACCCCTGGGTTGCCTGTTGCCTGCTGGGCCCAATATTCAGCCGCATTGGAACCAACATCAGGGCGGGGAGGTGGGGTGATAATGGCCTTGTAATATTATCACTGGATTATTATTCCAGAAACTCATCTGATGTTCTGGAGACCCGCGTTCAAATCCCACCATGGCAGACGGTGTAATTTGAATTCACTAAATTAATATCAGGAATTAAGAATCTACTGATGACAGTGAAACCATTGTCAGAAATAGCCATCTGGTTCACTAATATCCTTTCGGGAAGGAAATCTGTCATCTTTACCCGGTCTGGCCTACATGTGACTCCAGAGCAATGTGATTGATTCTCAACTGCCCACAAGGGCACCTAGGGATGGGCAATAAATGCTGGCCCAGCCCGCGATACCCATGTCCAAGGAATTAATTGAAAAAAAGTAACTGAATTATCAAAGTCACGGCTCCTTCCTGTCCCTACCTAGTCACAGTGGTGTATTGGGGAGTGATTAGCACTGCTGCCTCACAGTCCCAGGAACCCAGGTTTGATTCTTGACTCACTATCTGTGTCTGCATGTTGTCTGCATGGGATTCCTCTGAGTGCGGCGTTTTCCTCTCACAGTTTGAAAGATGGGTTAGTTCGGTATATTGACTGTGTTAAATTCTCCCTCAGGGTACCTGAACAGGCACCGGAGTGTGGATTTTCATAGAATCCTCGAGATAGAAGGAGGCTATTGAGTCTGCACTGACCGCAATCCCGTCCAGGTCCTATCCCCATAACCCCGTGCATTTCTCCCAGCTTGTCCCTCTGATGCTAAGGCGCAATTTAGCATGGCCAATCCACCGAGCCCACACATCTTTGGACTGTAGGAGGAAACCGGAGCATCAGGATGACACCCACGCAGACATGGGGAGAATGTACAAACTCTACACTGGCAGTGACCCAAGCTTGGAAACGAACCCAGGTCTCTGGCACCGTGAGGCGGAAGTGCTAACCACTCTGCCTCTGTGGTGCCCCATCGGTTTAACTCGAGAGAAAGGAGAACGGAAAACTTTACAGTAGCTTCACTGCACTGTTAATGTAAGCTGACTTCTGACATTAATATAGAATCTGTAAAATTGCTGGCATTTTAAGATGTTCATTCTCATTGCTCTGATTAACGTCACAGTTCTTTCTAACCCAGCAATATTACTTTCTCTGACTTCAGCCCGTGGTATGTTACAGAGTTGGATTCGGATTCTGTGTAGTCCAGTGCAGTTTCAATTTGGAATTAAATCTATAAAATCCACTTTCTCGCTGTCCGTTATCACAAGAAAGGGATAGTTAAAAACAGGTTATTCCGTTCCTCTTTGTTGTACCCCCTTCCTCGCTAGTTCAACCGATGCAAAGTGCTCAAATGTTAAATAAGAAGAAACTTTACCAAAGTTAACCTTATTAAAAAAACTCAGTCTGCAGGTGCAGCAGGTGATCAAGAAGGCGAGTGGAACATTGGCCTTTATCACGAGGGGGATGGAATATAAAAGCAGGGAGATCTTGCTGCAACTGTACAGGGCACTGGTGAGGCCGCAACTGGAGTACTGCGTGCAATTTTTCTCCCCTTATTTGCGGAAGGATATATTGGCCTTGGAGGGAGTGCAGAGAAGGTTCACCAGGCTGATACCGGAGATGAGGGGGTTAGCTTATGAGGAGAGATTAAATAGACTGGGCCTGTACTCATTGGAGTGTAGAAGACTGAGGGGGGATCTTATACAGACGTACAAGATAATGAAAGGGCTCAATAGTGTAGAAGTAAAGAGATTCTTCCTACTTAGAAAGGAAACCAGAACTGGAGGGCACAGCCTCAGATTAAGAGGGGGAGGGGGCAGTTTCAAACAGAGTTGAGGAGCAACTTCTTCACGGAGAGGGTAATAAATCTCTGGAATTCTTTGCCCATTGTAGTGGTGGAGGCTACCTCGTTGAATATATTTAAGTCACAGGTAGATAGATTACTGATTGATAGGGGAATTAAGGGTTATGGGGAGAAAGCGGGAAAATGGAACTGATCCACTTCAGATCAGCCATGATCTTATTGAATGGCGGGGTAGGCTCGAGGGGCTGGATGGCCGACTCCTGCTCCGATTTCTTACGTTCTTAAAAGTGACAGCATGTTAAAAATAACAGCAACAAAGGGTGGCACTGTGCACTGTGGCTGGCACTGCTGTTTCACAATGATAGGGACCTGGGTTTGATTCTGGCGTTGGGGTTGCTGTCGTGTGGAGTCTGCATGTTCTCCCCATGTCTGTGTGGGTGTTCTGGGGTGCTCCGGTTTCTTCCCCCAGTCTGAAAGACGTGCTGGTTACGTGCATTGGCCGTGCTAAATTCTTCCCTCAGTGAACCCAAACAGGCCCCAGAGTGTGGCAACTCGGGGATTTTCACAGTAACTTCATTGCAGCGTTAGTGTAAGCCTACCTGTGACACTAATAAATAAACTTCAACTTCAAGCATTCCCTCATTGCTGCAATTTCCCAGCTCTGGGTAGCAACATCCTCATAAATCTTCTTTTGAGTCAAACTGTTTCCTTTCTGAGACAAGGCAACCAGAACTGCACAAAGCATTTATCTTGTGGCCTAACTAATATTTTATACAATTCCAGCATAATCTCTCTCCTCTGTATCACTGCTAATAAATGAAAAGATTCCACGTTCCCCGATCATCCTGCATTCCGGGATCTATGGACACTAATAAATAAACTTTAAAAAAACTTTAGTTACTCATGGAGTTAGAAGAGGACAGAGAAAGGCCTACGAATAAACTGCTCTGAAAATGGGCAGTGGGTAAATATAGTAATTCGTGGGCAGGGGGGTGAAAATGTGAGACAAGTTTGAACATCTGCGCAGTGGACTATAATAGAGATTAAGGAAGCGGTCGAGTTGTTAATGAATGTCTTATATCCGCTTTCACAGCAGGTCAACGCAAAAGCGAGATCAGCGTTCCAAATTCATTTGAAAGATTGACAGCAAAACAAATCAAGTTTGGGGAACCTGTGTCGGTTCCAGGGAAGTGGCTGGGATCTATCATTAAGAATAAGCAGCTTTCTAAGTTCGTAGTGATCGGCGAGTGCTGGCTATTTACACTGTGTCTGCCGAAGCCGGTGATGATCGTTATTTGAGGAAATCACAAATCTCCAGACAGGACTATATCAGTGTTTTCTGCTGAGTTCAACCAACAGTCACCGGATAAAATCCACTCACGCAATTGTCAATTATTCAGAAAAAAAATGAGGAAGTTGGAAGGGAATAAATAGATAGAAGGAGGAGTAGGCCATTCAGCCCTTCGAGCCTGCCCTGCCTTTCATTCGCTGATTATTTAATTCAATATCCTGACCCCCCCCCTCCCCATATCCCTCAGTCCCTTTAACACCAAAGCTACATCTAATTTCTTCCTGAAATCACACAACATTTTGGCCTCAACTACCTTCTGTGTTAGTGAATTCCACACATTCACCCCCCTCTGGGTGAAGAAATTTCTCCTCACCTGGATAAGCAGGTAAGCTGAGTTATATGCAGAGAGAGAGAGAGAGAGAGAGATAGATAGATAGATAGATAGATAGATAGATAGATAGATAGATAGATGGGTTGATAGATAGATAAATAGATAGGTAGACGAATAGATAGATAGATAGATAGATAGATGGGTCGATAGATAGATAGATAGATAGGTAGATGAATAGATAGATAGATAGATAGATGGGTCGATAGATAGATAGATAGATAAATAGATAGATAGATAGATAGGTAGATAGATAGATAGATAGATAGATAGATAGATAGATAGATAAATAGAAAGATAGATAGATAGATGGGTAGATAGATAGATAGATAGATGGGTCGATAGATAGATAGATAGATAGATAGATAGATAGGTGGATAGATAGGTAGATAGATAGATAGATAGATAGATAAATAGAAAGATAGATAGATAGATGGGTAGATAGATAGATAGATAGATGGGTCGATAGATAGATAGATAAATAGATAGATAGATAGATAGGTAGATAGATAGATAGATAGATGGGTCGATAGATAGATAGATAGATAGATGAATAGATAGATAGATAGGTAGATAGATAGATAGATAGATAGATAAATAGATAGATAGATAGATAGATAGATGGGTAGATAGATAGATAGATAGATAGGTCGATAGATAGATAGATAGATAAATAGATAGATAGATAGACAGCTAGCTAGATAGATAGATAGATGGATAAATAGCTTGATAGATAAACAGACAGATAGATAGATAGATCAACAGACAGAAAGATAGATAGACAGACAGACAGATAGACAGATAGATAAACAAACAAATAGATAAACAGATGGATGGATAGATAGATAGATAAACAGACAGACAGATTGATAGATACATAGATAGGTAGGTGGATAGATAGATAGATAGACAAATAGATAGATAGATGGATAGACAGATAGATAGATAGATAGATGGTAGGTGGATAGATAGATAGATAGACAAATAGATAGATAGATAAACAGACATGTTAGTTGATTGTTAGGGAGGCAGATGAATAGAGAGATGAACAGTTGGATGAATGGAGGGAAAGAAAACTCTTCAGATGGGCAGACAGAGAGACAAGCAGATAGACATGGCAGGTAGATAGACAGACAGGCCAGCTATGTTATTAAATGTCTTCAAGCAAAGAAATTTAATTCAATCTGAGAATACATGTCACAGAATAGAACCATAGAATCTCTACAGCACAGCAGGAGGCCATTTGACCCATCAAGTCTGCATCAACCACAATCCCACCCAGTCCCTATTCCCGTAACTCCACTTCTTTACCCTACTGACACTAAGGGGCAATTTTCAATAGCCAATCTACCTAATCTACACAAGTTTGGACTGTGGGAGGAAACCGGAGCACCCACAGGAAAACCACGCAGACACGAGGAGAATGTGCCCATTCTGCACAGACAGTGACCCTAGGCTAGTATTGAACTCAGGTCCCTGGCGCTGTGAGGTAGCAAGTGCTAACCACTATGCTTCTGTGCCACCCCAATTTGAACGTAGAGAGGGGGAAGGGGGGTGTACAAACAGAGCGACTTCTTCACGTGAGCCTTTGTGAGTCAAATTTCTGAATCTGTTAATTAGAATAGAGACCCTGAGATTAGAAAAACAGTTAGTTATTGCTAAACACTTATAAATTCTGCCACAGCTGGGTACTGGCCGAGATTCTCCAGCCTTTTATCGGTGTGTATCCTTCTGGCGGGAGGTGGCACATTATTTGCTAGCAGCAGAATTCCCATTGACGTCACCCCTCCACCCCACTCCCACACCGGCAGGAGATCTGTGGGTGGGGATGCACTGCTGTCGGGACTGGAGAATCCCACCGGTGTGAATGGCTGGAGAATTTTGGCTACTGAGCCCAATTCTGGCTCCTGCGCTTTGGGAAGGAGGAAAAGGCTTCAGAGAGGGTGCAGAAGAGATTAAACTGAGTGCTCCCAGGGACGAGGGGGCTTCATTCAATATCGGAGAGATGGGGAGAAGCTGGGATCGTTCTCCTCGGAGCAGAGAAGGTGAAAAGGGAGATTGAATTGAGGCGTTCAAAATCATGACGTGTCACAGTGGCATAGTGGTTAACACTGCAGCCTCCCAGTGTCAGAAACCCAGGTTCAAATCCAGCCTGGGATCGTTGCCCATATGAAGGTGGCATGTTCTCCCTGTATCTGTGTGGGTTTCCTCCGGGTGCTCCGGTTTCCTCCCACAGTCTAAAGATGTGCGGGTTAGGTGGATTGGCCATGCTAAATTGACTCAAGTGTTAGGCGAATTAGCAGAGTAAATGTGTGGGGTTACGGGGGTGCTGCCTGAGTGGGACTGTGGTCAGCACAGACTCGATGGGCCAAAGGGCCTCCTTCTGTAGTGCGGGGATTCTATGATAGATTCTGTAGGATAGAGTGCATGAGAAGAAAGTATTTCCAGTGATTGAGGGGTGGATAACCAGAGAAGGGGACAGATTGAAGAGGATCAGGAAAAGAACCAGAGGGGTGGGTGGAGATGAGGAGGATTTGTATTTTAACGCAGTGAACTGTGATCTGGAAGGTGCTGCTTGAAAGGACCAACAGAAGCTGAGGCAATAGGAGCTTTCAAAAAGGAGGGCGGAATTGGGGGAATGCTTGGGAAGTATTACAGGGAACAAACGTGGGAGTTTGGGAATCAGGAGTAGGCCTTTGATCCTGCTTTGCCATTCGATAAGACCGTGACTGATCTGAGGGTGTCTCAGTTTCACTCCCCTCTCTGGCCCTTTCTCCCTCCCATCTGAGAGAAATCAGTGTAACTCAGCCTTCAATATCTTCAGTGACCCACTGCCCAGACTGTGTTCTGTGGAACAACGCTTCCAGTAACCAGCACTCCTCAGGGAGAATCATAGAAACCCTACATTGCAGAAGGAGGCCATTCAGCCCATCGAGTCTGTACTGACCACAATCCCACCCAGTCCCTGTTCTCATAATCCTGCATATTTATCCTGCTAGCCCCCTGATACTTAGGGTCAATTTAGCGTGTCCAATCAACCTAATCTGCACGTTTTGGAGTGTGGGAGGAAACCAGAGCTTCCAGAGGAAACCCACGCAGACACAGGGAGAATGTGCAGACTCTGCACAAACAAGGCTGGAATTGAACCTGGGTCCTTGGTGCTGTGAGGCAGCAGTGCTAATCACTGTGCTAGCGTGCCGCCTCATCTCCTCACATCCCCATCTCTGACTGAAATGGGAGATTTCCCATTCTGAAAGCTTATCCCCTGGTTCTTGTCTCCCACAGCGTTGTAAACATCCTCCCTCTCAAATCCCACACAGAACCTTTGTTTCAATAAGATTACCCCCTGCTCATTTTTCTGTGCCTCGATACGTGGACTAGATATCCAACACCCCAGGGTTTGGTGCCTGCCTCTCAGAGCTGTTCGAATCAACTGGGAGCACTTCTTGGCTACGTCCCCGGAATGTGGGATTTCCCAATCCCACCCTGACCTGAAATTTCCACCAGGAATCAACAAACCTTTCAGTGCTCCCTGAAACTGTCCTCTCCGCCAGCGACATGCTGTGCTCTGCGGATCAGTGCTTTCAAGTGTGGCACGGTGCCACAGTGAGTAGCGTACACTGCCTCACAGCGCCAGGGACCCGGATTCAATTCTGGCCTCGGGTCACTGTCTGATTGGAGTCTGCACATTCTCCTCGTGTCTGCGTGGGATTTCCTCCGGGTGCCCTGGTTCCCTCCCACTTCCCAAAGATGTGCGGGTTAGGCTGATTGGCTATGCTAAATTGACCTTAGTGTCAGGGATTAGCAGGGTAAATGCGTGGGGTTGCGACAATAGTGCCTGAGTGGGACTGTGGTCAGTGCAGACTCGATGGGCTGAATGGCCTCCTCTGTATTATAAGAACTCTATGATTTTATGACAGTTGCCACTACAGGTGGACGGGACTGGAAAATGTACACTTTTTATGTCCAGGGGGGTTGCGCAGTGCAGTCTAATACAGATGAAGGTGACCCCGTCCCCTCCTCCCACCCCAGGGGTGAGCACTTAAAACACTTAACCATCGGTGGGACTGGAAAATCCCACAATCTGCACAGTTATGCTAAAAGAAGCAAAGCTGAACAACCCCCCCCCCCAACCTATTTAATACATCCACTTTTATTTTCACTGGAATTCACCCCTTCCCCCCCGAGGATTGTTCAACTCTGCAGAAAACCTTCGATTCTTTTTTTTCCCTCATAGAAGGATTCCTTCAAAGAAAGGCAAATATCGGTTTGCGAAAATCACGTGGAGCTTGAACCTTACCCGACAGGAGAAAGACAATGCAGATGGTGGGAGCCCACGCCAGTGAAGTCATGTCGGGAAAGCAACCTTCCTTCTGTCCAGGAGTCAAAAACAAGAAGCTGGTTGCCCAGCGGACTGTCCATCCGACAAGTGCAATGATCTCTGTGGCAATTCATAGCAGGAAGTAGAGGAAAACCTCACAAAAGTGCAGTGACATACACGCTTTTCCTCCCTCTCACTGCGTCTTTGCTTACGCTAAGATCGTGGTTTCTTCACCAGAAATTGCCCCTTAGTGTCCAAAGATGTGCAGGTTAGCTGGATTGGCCATGCAAAATGGCTCAACAGTGTCCAAAAATGTGCAGGTTAGGTAGACTGATCATGCTAAAATGCCCCTTAGTGTCCAAAGATATTCAGGTTAGATGGATTGGCCATGCTAAATTTCCCACTCGTGTCCAAAGATGTGCAGGTTAGCTGGATTGGCCATGCTAAATTCCCCCTTAAGGTCCAAAGATATTTGAATTAAGTGGATTGGCCATATTAAATTGCCCGTTATGTCCAAAGATGTTCAGGTTAAGTGGATTGGCCATGCAAAATTGCTTGTAAAGATCCAAAGTTTTGCAGGTTAGGTAGATTGAGCATGCTAAAATGCCCCTTAGTGTCCAAAGATATTCAAGTTAGATGGATTGACCGTGCTAAATTTCCCATTCATGTCCAAAAATGTGCAAAGATGTTGCCAACCTCTTTTTTATTTACAGCTCTTGCACCTTCCTCCCCAGTGGAGGGAATGGTGGTGCATTGTACCAGCAGGGGATGTGGATAACCCACTTGTACCTCCCTGCTCCAGAAGGAAAGTGAGGCCACACTGCAGGAGCTGAGTGGGTCTAGTCTGCAACACACCAGGGGTAAATATATCGCGGTGTTGTCTTACCTGATGCTCTGTTGCCCGTACAGGGTGGGGTGGATCTGTGAAACACACAGGATATTGCTTTTTGGGACAAAAGTTGGAATCTCACCACAGCGGACCGTTAAATTTGAATCCAGTGAAAAAGCTGGAACAAATAATTTAATAATGACCATGTCACAAAACATACACCCATCTGGTTCACTAGTATCCATATAGGTAAGGAAATACATTGTCCTAGGGGCGTGGCATGGTGGCACAGTGGTTTGCACTGCTGCCTCACAGTGCCAGGGACCAGAGTTCAATTCCAGCTGTGGCTCACTGTCTGTCTGGACATCCTCCCCATGTCTGCGTATGTTCCCTCCGCATGCTCCAGTTTCCACCTACACTCCAAAGATGTGCAGGCTATAGTGTTGACTATGCTAAGTTGCAACTTAATAATCAAGGATGTGTAAGTTAGATAGGTTGCTCATCCTAAATTTCCCTTTCATGCGCAAAATATACAGGTTAGGTGGATTGGCCGTGCTAAATTGCCCCTTGGTGTCCAAAGATGTGCAGGTTAGCTGGATTGGCCATGCTAAAATGCCCCTTAGTGCCCAAAAATGTGCAGGTTATGTAGATTGATCATGCTAAAATGCCTCTTAGTGTCCAAAGATATTCAGGTTAGATGGATTAGCCATGCTAAGTTTCCCATTTGTGTCCAAAGATGTGCAGGTCAGCTGGATTGGCCATGCTAAATTGCCCCTTAGTGTCCAAAGAGATTCAGGTTAAGTGGATTGGCCATGTTAAATTGCCTGTTATGTGCAAAGATGTTCAGATTAAGTGAATTGGCCATGCAAAATTGCCTGTTCTATCCAAAGATGTTCAGATTGAGTGAATTGGCCATGCAAAATTGCCTGTTATGTCCAAAGATGTTCAGATTTAGTGAATTGGCCATGCAAAATTGCCTGTTCTATCCAAAGATCTTCAGGTTAAGTGGATTGGCCATGAAAAATTGCTTGTAAAGATCCAAAGTTTTGCAGGTTCGGTAGATTGAGCATGCAAATTGCTCCCTTAGTATCCAAAGATGCGCAGGTTAGGGGGATTGGTCAGTGATTCTGCGTTGCCATGTGTCGTGAAGGCCGCCTTGGAGAATGTTTGCCTGAAGATCAGAGGCTGAATTCTTTGACTGCAGTCACTGAACAGAGACTGATAACCGCACAGATGAGGATGGCTCAACCGAGATCTTGGGTTCATGTCACACTATATTTAACCCCCCTGACTTCCCTGTTCTTGCAAAATCTCACTAACTGTCCTGTCTGGAGACAATACACATCTCTTCGTCCTATGCTTAACCCTCTCTCCACTCACACTGTCTGCACCTTTAAGACCTGATTACCTGTAAAGTCTCGCAATCCAACCATTATTTTGTAAATTGAGTTTGTGTCGAAATACACCCTGTTTGTCAACACCACTCCCCCACTCTCCTGATGAAGGGGCAGTGTTCTGAAAGCTTGTGCTGCCAAATTAACCTGTTGGACTTTAACCTGGTGTTGTGAGATTTTTTTACTGTGTTAAAAGGTGACTCCAGCAATGCGATTAACTCTGAAATGACCTTTGGAAATGGCCGTTCATTTCCGGGGTAATTAGGGATAGGAAATCGGCATCGGCTGAGGTTAACCGCGCTGAGTTAACAAACAAAACAAGTCAGCTAAATTACTGAACGTTATTTCTGCTTAAAGCTGCCCTGAGTTTTGTCCTTCCTCATTCCTCTGTTGGGAGATATGAATTTCTTCAGTAACACTCTTGCCTCAACACCTGTTTCCTCTTTTTTGACCACAAAACAAGTAACTGCGCTGACAAGTCTTCCCCTGGGGGAGGGTTGAATGGATCCATTATTTCAGGAGCTCGTGGTAGGTGACAGGGGTCTACCCGAATCAATTCTACCTGGTCCATTGTCCCTGTGCTTTTCATTACGTCCAATCTCCACGGTGTAACAGACGGGGGTGTAGGGGTCATTTTTATCAGTGAGGGCACATCTAACCTGCAACTGTGACCAAACATTCAGAATATCGAGTAGAATCATAGAATCCCTACAGCGCAGAGGGAGGCCATTCAGCCCATCGAGTCTGTAATGACCACAATCCCACCCATGCCCTGTCCCCATAACCCCATACATTTACCCTAACTTGTCCCCTTGATACAAAGGGGCAATTAGCACGGCCAATCCATCGAACCCGCAGGTGTTTGGACTGTGGGAGAAAACCCACACAGATATGGGGAGAAGGCGCAAACTCCACACAGGCATTCACCCAAGCTGGGAATCGAACCCTGGTCCCTGGCGCTGTGTGTACTAACCACTATGACACCATGCCACCTGCAGGGACAGGTGCATTCTCTCCTACGGAAGTTAACAAAGTTAAAATTTATTTATTATTGTCACGTTTAGGATTATATTAACACAGCAATGATGTTACTGTGAAAATCCCCTGGTCGCCACACTTTCGGGTACACTGAGGGAGAATTTAGCCAATGCACCTAACCAGCACGTCTTTCAGACGGTGGAAGGAAGCCAGAGCACCCGGAAGAAACCCACGCAGACGCTGGAAGAATGTGCAGTGATCCGAGCCGGGAATCAAATCCTTCATGCTGTGGGGCAGCAGTGCTAAACACTGTGCTGTTGGTCTGCCCCAGGTTCGGATGTTGAAAACGGACATTGAAAAGAATGGCAATTTTTTTCATTGCTTCGCCAAAAAAATGTCTTTTTTTTCAATAGCAGCTGATACAATTTCCTTCTCCCTCAGCCCATAAAATACTTTAGCAATGAAGAATTTAGCATGACCAATGCATCTCACCGGCATGCCTTTCAGACTGTGGGAGGAAACCGGAGCACCCGGAGGAAATCCAGGCAGACACAGGGAGAACATGCAAACTCCACAGTGACAGGAATCGAAGCTGGTTCTCTGGCACTGTGCGAACGACTGCGCCTCCGGAATGACACGGAATGGGGTAGAGGGAGTGAGAGACCTTGGAATGTATGCCCACAGGTCCCAAATTGCACCAGGACATGATGATAAGGTGTTTGGGGAACACGAAATCCTTTCCTTTATTAGGAGTGGTACAGAAGCTGGAGGAGACAGCCTGGTGGTATCATCGTGAGATTATTAATCCAGAAACTCAGCTAATGTTCTGGGGACCTGGGTTCAAATCCTGCCACGGCAGATGGTAGAATTTGAATTCAATGAAAAATATCCGGAATTAAGAATCTACCGATGACCATTGTCAGAAAAACCCATCTGGTTCACTAATGTCCCTTAGGGAAAGAAATCTGCCGTTCTTACCCAGTCTGGCCTACATGTGAGATGCATTGACCAGATCCACAGCAATGTGGTTGGCTCTGAATTACCCCCCTCAAGGGCAACTAGGGATGGGCAATAAATGCTGGCTGTCCAACAACATCCATGTCCCACAAATGAACATAAAAAAGAAATGTAAAAGAGGAAGGCGATGCTGGAATTGTATAAAATGTTAGTTAGGCCCCAACTTGAGAACTGTACGCAGTTCTGTCATCTCATTACAGAAAGGGTATAATTTCATTAGAGAGGGGACAGAGGAGATTCACAAGGATGTTGCCACTCAGGAATGGGAAATTGAAGCTGGATGGAAGATCAGATAGGCTGGGATCCTTCTCCTTGGAGAGTGGAGGGGATATTGCATTGAGGTGCACAAAATCGTGACGGGGGGTTTGGACAGGATGGATGGCAAGTGATTACTGACTTCAGGCAAGAGGTCAGTGACCAGGGGAAGCAATGATTCAAAGCGATTGTTAGAAAGATTGGAGGGGAGATGAGGAAGTATTTTTCTTACTACAGGAGATGTGGGCATCAGGAACTCAATTACCTGAAAGAGACAGAACCCTCTAAACTTCATCAAAAATGTGTCTGGATTTGTATCGAACCTGCAGAGCTATGGACCAAATGTGGAAAAGTGGGGCTTGCCTGTGGAGCTCATATCTCAGTCAGTGCACAGATGATGGACTGAGTGACTTTTCTGTGTTGTAAAAGGCAGCCAGTGATTCAAAGTTGATGGAAGTAAAATGCAAAACGTATTTTGTATAAATTGCAGTGATGTGTCTAATAGCATTGCTGATAGCAGCTTGCAAAATGATAATGATCTAGCACTTATTAAGATTGGCATGATTATTTTATTTCCAGCCCACTAACTTCTCTTCATCTGCTTGGTCACACACTTTAGATTGTGGGGAGCAGATTAGATTTACAGTCTGAATGCATTCAGTTCCTTCTGTCCCGACTTTACACAGTCTTGAGAACAGTACAATTGTTTAGTGCACTTTATTTCATCACCTCTCTCTCTTTGCCTCTTGTCTTACCAAATTTGGAAGTAAAGAAAGCAGCCTTTTCATTTCTTCAATGGGTGGAGGTTTGGGCAGGTTTATAGCCAACCTACGCCCTCTTTCTGGATGCCCACTGCCCCTGATTGCCAGCACTTCAACGCAGTGGCACAGAGGCGACACGGTGGCAGAGTGGGTTAGCACTACTGTCTCACAGCCCCAGGGGTCTGGGTTCGATTCCCAGCTCCGGTGACTGTCTGTGTGAAATTTGCACATTCTCAGGGATAGTGGTCAGTGCAGATCCGATGGGCTGAATGGCCTGTTTCTGCACAGTAAGGTTTCTATGGCAATGACTCCATGATACTGATCGCCTGCTCCTGCCAGGAACTATTTCAGAGAAGTTGAGGAGATATTTAGTCCCAGTTTAAAAGTTTTTGAAAAAAGTTTATTTATTAATGTCACAAGCAGGCTGACATTAACACTGAAATGAAAATCTCCGAGTCTCCACCTTTTTCGCGGACACTGCGGGGGAATTTAGCACGGCCAATGCACCTAACCAGCATGTCTTTCCAACTGTGGAGAGAAACCGGAGAACCCGGAGAAAACCCACCCAAACACAGGGAAAAGGTTCAAACTCCACACAGTCAGTGACCCAAGCCAGGAATCGAACCCAGGTTCCTGGTGCTATAAAGTAGCAGTGCTAACCACTGTATCACTGTGTTACCCAAGCTCTCAAAGAGGTGTTCGCAGTGTGGGGTGCTATTAGTATTGGAGATGGGAGGTTGGGCTGGTGTTGGAGGCCACATCCCAATTCTCAGACTCCCCTTCACTGTCACCTCTGGATCGTCTCCATTGAACCTCTCAAACTTACTCAGCAGCCTGGTCAGAGAGTCTTTAGTGACATTGACATTTTATGGCCCATTTCTCAGTCCTCAATCCACTTGGGGTCACGTGTTACAAATAGTTAGGACCTCATTCGCTAAGTTTAAAAGATGTATCCAATTTTTGATTTGATTTGTTATTGTCACAAACACGTGTTAATATCCAGTGAAAAGCATTGTTTCTTGCACATTATACAGACCAAGCATATCGTTCATAGAGTACGTAAGGGAGAAGGAAATGAGAGAGTGCAGAGTGTAGTGTTACAGATGTAGCAAGGGGGTAGAGAGAGGTCAACTTAATATAGGGTAGGTCCATTCAGGAGTCTGATGGCAGCAGGGAAGAAACTGTTCTTGAGTCAATTGGTGATCTCAGGTTTTTGCATCTTTCTCCCAACAGGAGAAGATGGAAGGGAAGCTGTCCGGGGTGGTGGCGTTCTTGATTATACTGACTGCTTTTCCGAGGCAGTGTGAAGTGTAGATGAAGCCAATGATGGGAGGTTGGTTTGCATGATGGACTGGGCTATGCTCATCATCCTTTGTAGTTATTTGTGTTCCTGGGCAGAGCAGGGGCCATACCAAGCTGTGATACATGGGGAGAGCACACTTTTTATGATGCATCTGTAAAAACTGGTGTGAGTTGTGACGAACATGCAAAATTTCCTTAGTCTCTTGAGAAAGTAGAGACGTTGGTGGGTTTTCTTAACTATAGTGTTGGTGTGGAGGGACTAGGACAGGTTTTTGGTGGTCTTGACACCTAGAAACTTGAAGCGCTTGGCCATTTCCACTTCATCCCTGTTGATGTAGACAGGGGCATGTTCTACACTGCACTTCCTGAAGTCAACAACTATCTCCTTCCTTTTAACTCCTGTTTGATTGGTGAGTTACAGACAAACCCTACTGAGGGTAAAGCTAATTGATCTCTGCGTGAAAAGGCACAATTAAACGGGAAGCTTTGTGATGGTTGATTTATCCCAAACTCCAATATATATGGTGCGAATACCAGTGAGTAATGTTATACGGAGAGACTGCAGGTACTGAGATGGATCTCCCTCCCATCAGGGAAATTAGAGATGGTGAAACTCTTTCTGGGTCCTCGTGGTGTTGTGGGTTGGATGGTGGTACAATGGTATTGTCACTGGAGGGACAGTAAAGTGGATTTTCTCTGTAATTTTTCCATGGTTCTATGGTCAGAGCTCAAGACAATTGGAAATATGATGATGTTTTTTACTGTTGTGGGGGAATGGGGGAGGAGGAGCTGGAAAGGTGGGGCTGGGTAGAGGGCCAGTGATAAGTGAAAGCGAGGGAAGGACTGACAAAGATGCCCTGGACTACAAGACAAAGGGGTTGCAAATGATCATGGTCGCCGCTTGGAAGGGTATTGATAGCTGCCAATAAGAGATCAGAATGTGTCACTGGCAGAACAACAGTAAGCAGTGTGACAAAGGATTGAACAAAGAACAAAGAATAAAACAGCACAGGAAACAGGCCCTTTGGCTCAACGAGCCTGCGCCGCTACCTCAATGTTCCCACCTCTACCTGTGATCCCTGTCTATGTTTATAGATCTATCCATTAGAACCAAATTTGAGACAATTTAGGCAGAATTTGTTCTGCCAATCAGCCTAAGAGCACATCTTTGAGATGTGGGAGGAAACCGGAGCACCCAGAGAAAACCCACGCAAGCATGGGGAGAATGCGCAAACTCCCACAGACACAGGCCCAAATCCATGTACCTGCACAGCACAGCGATAGTCACTGAGCTGTCGTGTTGCCCATCAAATGGATTAGGTCAAGCGTACACTAACGACGTGAAGCACTAGGATAATCTCAAAAAAATCCAAGAGCAGCCCTCTCACGACCCATCGCGTGTATGCCCCTTGTTAGACAACAAGGCGGACCGAAGTACCTGTAGGATAAAACAAATACATCAATATCATCGACAATTTACACACTTCCCAGGGAACTCCCAAGGCTCATGATCCCTATTTTAAATCAGTTTTCTATATCCCTTCATTCCCATTCTGTTCATGTGCCCATCTAAGTATTTCTTAAATAACTCCAGAGTGTCTGCCTCCACCACTTTACTTGGCAGTGCGTTCCATACCCCCACCACCCTCTGTGTGAAAAAACTCCCTCTAGCATCCAAATTATACCTTACCCCCCTCACCCTAAGCCCGGTGACTGTATAGTGGTACAGTGATTAGCACTGCTACCTCACAGTGCCAAGGTCCCAGGTTCAAATCCAGCCTCAGGTCACTGTCTGTGAGGAGTCTGCATGTGTCTGCGTGGATTTCCTCCGGGCACTCCAGTTTCCTCCCACACTCCAAAGGTATGTAGGTTAGGTGGATTGATCATGTTAAATTGCTCCTTAATTCCCAAGACATGTAGGTTCGGTGAATTGGCCATGCTAACTTGCCACTTTGTGTTTGAAGATGTCTAGCTTAGGTGGATTGGCCATGCTAATGTGTAGGTTATGTGGTTTGGCCATGCTACATTGCTTCTTAGTATTCAACGATGTGCAGGTTAAGGGGATCAGCCATGTTAAATTGTTCCTTATTTTCCAGAGATGTGCAGGTTAGGTGGATTGGCCATGCCAGCTTGCCCCTTAGTGTCCAAGAATGCGCAGGTTAGGTTGAACAGCCTCAATAAATTGCCCGTTAGTGTTCAAAGATGTGTAGGTTAGGGAGATTAGCCATGGTAAATGGTTGCTTAGTGTACAAAGATGTACAGGTTATGTGGATTAGTTATACTAAATTGCCCCTTAGTGTCCCAAGATGTTCAGGTTAGATGGATTGGCCATGCTAAATTGCCCCTCAGTGTCCTAAGATGTTCAAGTTAGATGGATTGGCCATGCTAAATTGCCCCTTAGTGCCCCAAGATGTTCAGGTTAGATGGATTGGCCATGCTAAATTGCCCCTCAGTATCCTAAGATGTTCAGGTTATGTGGATTAGTCATACTAAATTGCCCCTTAGTGTCCCAAGATGTTCAGGTTAGGTAGATTGGCCATGCTAAATTGCCCCTCAGTGTCCCAAGCTGTTCAGGTTAGGTGGATTGACCATGCCAGCTTGCCCCTTAGTGTCCAAGAATGCGCAGGTTAGGTTGAACAGCCTCAATAAATTGCCCGTTAGTGTTCAAAGATGTGTAGGTTAGGGAGATTAGCCATGGTAAATGGTTGCTTAGTGTACAAAGATGTACAGGTTATGTGGATTAGTTATACTAAATTGCCCCTTAGTGTCCCAAGATGTTCAGGTTAGATGGATTGGCCATGCTAAATTGCCCCTCAGTGTCCTAAGATGTTCAAGTTAGATGGATTGGCCATGCTAAATTGCCCCTTAGTGCCCCAAGATGTTCAGGTTAGATGGATTGGCCATGCTAAATTGCCCCTCAGTGTCCTAAGATGTTCAGGTTATGTGGATTAGTCATACTAAATTGCCCCTTAGTGTCCCAAGATGTTCAGGTTAGGTAGATTGGCCATGCTAAATTGCCCCTCAGTGTCCCAAGCTGTTCAGGTTAGGTGGATTGACCATGGTGGATGCTGAGGATTATATTGATAGAGCGAGGTATGGGCTTGTATGAGACGTTCTCTCTGAGAGGCAGGGGTTGAACAACCTTCCTCTGCACTCCAGGCATTCAATGGTTCCATGGTACTTCCCTGAGCCAGAGAATCCAGGTCTGTCCCCTTCTCTGGAAAAACCCCGGATAATGCAAACAAGGCGATTGACATAATTCACAACAGGGACAGGAAGGGCTGGGATGTGGGAGATGGGTCGGACATAGTTGAGAGCCCTGTCAATCACGGTGGACGGGAAGCCATGATTACAGAAGAAGGAAGACTTATCAGCTGCTCCATTTTGGAAAGGGGCATCATTGGAATTGATGCGACAGAGGCTCAGGAACTGAGGGAATGGGATGGAGTCTCACGGGATATGAGGTGTGAAGAGATGTAGTTATGGTGGCTGGGGGGAGCTGGTGTGCTTGCAATGGATAATGGTGGACAGAAATGGAGACAGAGAGGTCAAGGAAGGGAAAGGAAGCATCACAGATGGACCCTGTGAAGATGACAGAGGGATAGAAATTGATCATTTTTTTCCAGACCCAGAAGAGAACATGAAGTGTCACCGATACAGTTATCAATGTTCCAGCATTTTCTGTTTCTGGTTAGTTTTATTATCGAACATGTTGCAGTTGTGTACCTGTCACAACACAGAGCGAGAGGAGAACATTACAAGCCTGTCTCTTACTGTCAGCGCCTCTCCTGTGAGATGGGGTTGCCAGCAGAAATTAAGCTGCAGGATGTGTGAATAAAGAGAAAATGCTTATCGTGCATCAATATTTGAACATAATGACAAAGCGGCAGTGGGGAAGAAAGCAGATGAGGTTTGTTGGGATAACATTGTGAGGTCCCATTCTCCCCGAACGTTTCTCGATTCTATTTCTTGTAGAAACACAGGCGGATGATCCCAATGCAAAATAGCAGCAATGGTTTGGAATTTAATTGTAATTCTCGCACTCCTCTGTGGTGAGTTTCCAGCGCACAATTTGTTATTTGGGGTAGTTTTTGTTTCTGGAAAGTCCGTGTCTCTGCTCGTTAAATTCTGCTTGAAAACATCAGAAACTTTTCATTTTAGTTGCTTCATGTCACGTGGGCTGGAAATATCAGTGTTTATTTCCCATCTGTAATTATTATTGAACCGCTGCCATCCCTGAGATGTAGGAGCGCCCATCGCGCTGTTCCCGGATCTCGATCCAGCTGCAGTGAAGAGTAGCCAATATATTTCCAAGCCCGGATGGTGAGTGACTCGGAGGGGGACTGCCAAGTGATGGTCTTCCTAGGAATCTGCTTCCCGTGTCCTTCTAGATGGTTATGATGTAGAGATGCCGGTGTTGGACTGGAGTGAACGCAGTAAGAAGTCTCACAACACCAGGTTTAAACCGGGACTTAAACCTGGTGTTGGGAGACTTCTTCCAGGTGATAGCAGCCGTGAGTTTGGAAGTTGCTGGAACATCAGTGATTTGTTGCAGCCCATCTTGTAGATAACGCACATGACTCCGTGGTGGTGGAGGGATCGAACGTTTGTGGTTGGGATGCCGATCAAGCGAGTGTTTTGTCCTGGATGGTGTCGAACTTCTTATTCATTCACTCATTCAAGGCAAGTAGACAGAATTCCATTCCATCCTTTACTGGTGCTTTGTAGGCGCAGGGCAGGTTCGGAAGAGTTAGTCGTTCAGAATTCCCTGTCTTTAACCTCCTCGTGTATCTATATAACTGCTTAAGTTGAGTTTCTGGCCAATAACAATTCCCAGGATGTTAACAGTTCGGGATCCAGCAATGCGATTGAGTTGAATTTCAAGGGGAAATAGTTGGAATCTCTCTAGGTGGAGATGCCCAGTGTGGGGATCTTGTGTGATACCAATCTTACTTTTCTCTTGCTGGTTAAACCATGAACGTTGCTTTTGCTGCACATAACGATACCTGAGCAGTGATGGATGGTACTGAATATTATGCAATTATCACCGAACATTGCGATCGATGATATTTATGAGTGCACAAGTAGATTCATATATATTGTGTCTGTGAGTGTGCGTGAGTGCATGTGTTTTATTACGCGGGCGTGCATGAGGAAGGGTGGTCTGATTTTACCATCCGGTTGCGCCTGTTTTCGGGCGCTGAAGCCTGGTAAAGTCGGGCGCAAGGTGAGCAGCACAATCCGCGCCCTCCTTCGCACCCGGTTCCCTCTTCGCCAATGGCTGAAAATGGTCACCATCGAGACCATCCCCGAGGTGGGTCAGGTGATTCCCCGGTGGAGGAGACGGAGGCGGGTTCCGAAGGCCCCCCGGGTGAGGGGAGGAGGTCAGGGGGGGTCATGGCCGGTCTGGGTCACGGGAGGGTAGGGGGATAGGGGGGTCAGTTATGTTGTGAGCGTGGAACAATATCTGTGTGGGTTCGGGGAGAGGTGTTATCCAGCCCGGGAGTGATGTGTCAGGGGATGTTTTTGCTCCGATTGGAGCTGCAGTGTTTCAGGGCCGATAACTCCACCCACAGGTTTCTACAGCACGATTCACAATCGCTGCTATTTCTTCAGGCAGAATGGAGGCGCCTGAGATTTGATCTAAGAGATGGTACAGAAATATTCCCAGTTCTAAGTCCACCCAACACAGAATCAATGTAGTAAAATTGGGCCCAATGTGTGTGTGCGTGGGTAGGTGTGTGTATGTGTGTTTGTGTGTGTGTATGTATGTCTATTTGTAAGTGTGTGAGCACGTGTGTGTGAGTGAGTGCATGTGTGTGTGTGTGAGTATGTGTGTGTGTGTGAGCATGTGTGTGTGAGTATGTGTGTGTGTGAGCTTGTGTGTGCGTGTGTGTGTGAGTGAGTGTGTGTGTGTGTGTTGAGCGTGTGTGTGTGTGTGAATGAGTGGTGTGTGTGAGCGTGTGTGTGAGCGTGTGAGTGTGTATGTGTGAGTATGTGTGTGTGTGTGAGCATGTGTGTGTGTATGTGTGTATGTGTGTGTGTGAGTATGTGTGTGTGTGTGTGTGAGCATGTGTGTGAGTGTAAGTGTGTGTGAGTGGATGTGTGTGAGTGAGAGTGTCTGTGTATGTGTGTGAGTGAGTGCATGTGTGTGTGTGTGTGTGTTTTTGTTTTGTGTGTGTGAGTGTGTTTTGTGTGAGTGTGTGTGAGTGAGTGAGTGAGTGTGTGTGAGAGTCTATATAAAATGAAGATTATCAAATATGACAGTGACAGCCCATTTGGTCCCTTGTGTTTGCTTGACATTATTTACTGATCTTTGAGCACAAACTTTAAACCCCTTAATTAATGAATCTTGGAGATTTTGTTACTCACTGGGTCCACCAGTGCCTGTGGGTTTGGAAGGTGCTGCTTAAGGAACCTTGGTGAGTTCCTGCAGTGCATCTTGTGGACTGTACATCCAGCTCCCACTGTGTGACGGTGGTGGAGGGAGTGAGTGAGTGTGGATAGGATGCCAATCAAGTGGGGTTAATTTGTCCTGGATGATGTGTAGTCTTGAGTGTTGTTGGGAAATTCTGCTATTGGGTGAAAATCCTAACCCGCAGTTGCAGTGGCAAAAAAATAAATTTCAAATGAAGGTCATATGTCCTTAATCACAGAATTATTACAGTGTAGAAGGAGGCCATTCAGCCCATCGTCCTGTATCAGCTCAACAAATAAGCATCATGACTTACTGCCATCCTCCTGTCTTTCCCTGAACCCCTGCACGCTGCTTCTATTCAATAATCATCTCATACTCTCTGAAATTCCTCAATTGAACCTGCCTCCACCACACTTTGAGGCAGAACATTCCAGAACCAAGCTGCTTGCTGTGTGAAAAAATAACATCCCATCTGCTTCTTTTGCCAATAGCTTTAGCAATGTGATGGGACAGTTCCTGGGGTTATCCTGGAAGAGACAAGGAGGCAGTAGCTCACTGCAGGATTATTTGGGCCCCTTTCACGTCCTCGGTCGGGGGATGGTGTTTGAAGTACCATCAAAATCGGAATAGCAGAACACCATTTTCCGGGCACTTGCTGCTTTCCCACATCCCTACAATTTTCCCCCCTGAAATTCCATTATTTGCCCCATTGGGACAGCAGGGAGGCACAGTGGTTAAGCACTGCTGTCTCACAGTGCCAGGTACTTGGGTTCAATTCTGGCCTTGGGTGATTTTCTGTGCGGAGTTTTCCCCGTGTCTGGATGGGTTTCCTCCAAGTGCTCCCGTTTCCTCCCACACTCCAAAGATGTGTGGGTTAGGTTGATTGGCCGTGCTAAATTGACCCTAGTATCGGGGAATTAGCAGGGTAAATAAGTGGAGTTATGGGGATAGGACTTGGGTGGGATTGTGGTCGGGGCAGAATTGATGGGCTGAATGGCCTCCTTCTGCACAGTAGAGATTCTAAGATTTGACATGTGCTGGATAATGAAGCGATGCCCCATCAGTTGCTGCTCTTTGCTATCGGAGAAGGGATTGGAAATGTACTCCAGAGACTGAGAGTATATTGCCCACTTTACTCACAGACTCTTGTCTCAGTTTGGCCGCACTTGTGTTTGATTCCAAAAAACCTGTGCAGGAATCCCCGGGAGAAATTGTTCTCCATCGCTGGTATACTCTCATCACTGTATTCTCCAGCCTCGCCCGCAGCTGGGATACTCCAGACCCGCTGCCGCGGACAGAGAGCGCCAGATTTTCCATTCTTGCTGCCGGGAATTCTGGTCAGTGATGCCTCCACAGTTTAGCATGTCCCTTTTACTGATGTTGCCGGAGTGATTCTGTGCAGTTGCACTTCTGAAACTGTTGAGGATTTTGCTGCTTTAATGAGAGTTTGAACCTGAATTGAAAGTGAAACAGCTCCTGGAAGGTTTGCTAATGGATTCAATGCGAGTTGTTCTTGCAGTTACTGCCAGGTTACAGGGGTGACACTCACAGCTTTTGCTGGAACAGACTCGCTACTCCCCTGCCAAGGAACAGGATACATCACAACATTAATGTACATTGCCTGGAAGAGGGATATTGAAGAGAATGATATTGTTGTGCACAGACCTCAGAACGGGATTAACTTCCCAAATCCGCATTATTCCAGTCTTCAGAAACAATTGGATGGATCCATTCTATTAAATTCTTTGCAAATGCAGGATGAGGGAATGTATATTTGTGAGATCTCTTCATTGTCTCAAGAAATACAAAGGAAAACAATGAATTTGATCGTTGGAGGTATATATTTTGCCAGGGGCATTATTGATGCGTGGAGGCCAGTGTAAAAATCGGGTTGGGGAGGAGGAATGGGGCAGTGTATTACATTGTGAGAACTGAATACTTCTGCAAACATCACCAGGATATTGCTGCATCGTTCTCATGTTTGAATCCAGCCACATTCGAGCTCAGAAATGCATCAGAGAGTTTGTAATGAAATATGTGGTTAGCGGTTACCGCATGGTTGTGAGTGGGAGGACAATACGGTGGCTCAGTGGTTAGCACTGCTGCTTCACAGCGCCAGGGACCCAGCTTCAATTCCGAGCTTGGGTCACTGCCTGCGTGGACTCTGCAATTTCTCCGTCTGTGTAGGTTTCCTTTGGATGCTCTGGTTTCCTGATTAGGCGCATTGGCACATGCTAAATTCTCCCTCGCTGTGCCAAACAGGTGGCGACGAGGGGATTTTCACAGTAACTTCATTGCTATGTTAATGTAAGCCTATTTTGTGACCAATAATTAATTTTAGGATTATTTTAAAATGGATTGATTAGGCTTCTCTCATTACTAGGATAGACATCCTGCAACAGAAATGTGCGACTACACGTTATTCCTTGTTGGAATACATAGGAAAATGGTGAATGTGTAGGACTGTATTCCTCCTGGAATATTGAAGATTTATCTGTAGTGATGCCTAACAATCCTATATTGGGGATGTGAATGACACAAAAATAAGTGGGAAGGTAAGTGTGGCACAATGATTCGCACAACTGCTTCACAGCTCCAGGGACCTGAGTTTGATTGATTCCCTGCTTGGGTCACTGTCTACGTGGGTTTCCTTCCGGGGGCTCTGGTTTCTTTCCTCAGTCCAAAGATGTGTGGGTTAGGGGTTGATTGGCCACACTATATTGCCCACGGTATCCTGGGGTGTCCAGGTTAGAGGGATTAGCGGAGTAAATTTGTGGATATAAGGGCTGGAGCGGGATTGTTGTCAATGCAGACTTAATGGGCTGAATGGCCTCCTTCTGCACTGCAGGCATTCTATTCTATGTGGGATGAATATTGAAGTGAATTTGTTCCCCCCCCGCCACTCCCCGCAGTTATCAACAAGAAGTGTTGCACATTTTCAATTCTTCATTCTAAGTCTGTGTTAGCCCCCATGGTCAGTTTTAGTACAGGGTCACAAATGTGATACTTGATTATTCTCTGCTCATGTAGGAAGCTTTCATTGAAAAGGAGGTTGTGAATGTGAGGTGATTAAAGTCCATTATATCCACCTTCTCCCACTCTGGGAGGGTCGCAGTCCGCAATGTAACTCGAGGAGAGTCGCTGGGATCAGTGCTGGAGCCACAGTTACTTACAATAAATATTAATGACTTGGATGAGGGAAGCGAAGAGACTGATGCCAAGTTTGCACACGACACATCGATAGGTGGGAAGGCAAGTGCCAAGGAGGGCACAAAGGCTGAATTCTCCAGCAGGGTTTTCCAGTCCCACCGGTAGCCCACCCTTGCGTGCAGATTTCCCCCCCCCCCCGAGAGGGGCAGGGGGAAATGATACCAATGAGAGTTCTCATTGAGATTGGGGGTGGCAGAATTTCCTGCCATTATCAAACAACATTCCTCCTCCCGCCCAGGGGAATCACACGGCTGGGAGGCCAATGATTCTCAGCCGTTTGGCCTCCAGAGGGATACAACCAAGTTAAGTGAGTTGGGAAAATAAACTGATGGATTGTAATATAAGGAAAATGTGGAGTTACGCACTTTAGTAGGAAGAATAAAGATGCTTAATATTATTTAAATGGAGAAAGACTGCAGAAAGCTGCAGTGCAGAGGGATCTGGGAGTCCATTGGGCTATTTAACATTTGGGGGCATTGACATATTCATCTGTTTCATGTTTCTGTTCTATTTTAATGACAAGATATTGAAACTGACACTGAACCGGTTTCTGGTTAATCCCCCCCTAGTAAATCCCATCAACACAATGACACAATTGGTCTTTCAGAAGTGCCTGTGGCAAAATGTGTGTCAGCCAAAGGGAACCCTCCAACCAGGATCAGGTGGATTTCCAATCTCCAAGGAACAGAATAAAAGTGACAATGGAACAACAATTGTCACCAGCCTGGACAAGTTGGTACCCATTCATTCCACTGACGGTCAAAAATGTCTCTTGTGTTTTCTCCACCCAGCATCGCGTAGCAACCTTACGTTGACAATGGAATTAATAATCTTCTGTAAGTCCCTGTACAAAGACAAATAATTCAATCCAATTATAGACCCACTGTAGCAAACTTCTACTCAATTGGAACAAGGTTATCTCACTGAATTTCTCGGTATCTGCAATGATAGGGTTTCTCAGAGGTTGGGAACATTAGAACTAAGGGCAGGAGTGGTCCTTCTGGCCCCTCGAGCCTGCTCTGCCATTCAATAAAATCATGGCTGATCTCTTCATGGACTCAGCTCCACTTACCCGCTCACTCACCCTAACACATAATTCCTTTACTGTTCAAAAAATTTATCTATCCTTGCCTTAAAAATATTCAATGAGGCAGCCTCAGCTGGGCAGGGAATTCTACAGATTCACAACACTTTGTGTGAAGAAGCTCCTCCTCAACTCAGTCCTAAATCTGCTCCCCCTTATATTGAGGCTGTGCCCCCTAGTGCTAGTCTCACCCGCCAGTGGAAACAACTTCCCTGCTTCTATCTTATCGATTCCCTTCATTATCTTGTATGCTTCTATAAGATTCCTCTCATTCTTCTGAATTCCAATGAGTGTAGCCCCAGTCTACTCAGTCTCTCCTTGTAAGCCAACCCTCCCAACTCCGGAATCAACCTAGTGAATCTCCTCTGCACCCCCTCCAGTGTCAGTATATCCTTTCTCAAGTAAGGAGACCAAAACTGTACACAGTACTCCAGGTATGGCCCCACCAACACCTTATACAGCTGCAACATAATCTCGCTGTTTTTTAAACTCTAGCAGCGAAAGACAAAATTCTATTTGCTTTCTCAATTACCTGCCGCATCTGCAAACCAACTCTTTGAGATTCCTGCACAAGGACACCCAGGTCCCTCTGCACCCTGTGGAATAAGCGATTTTGTTTGATTTCATCACCCATTCATTTGTAAACCCAAGTAAATATATTAAGTAAGTCAAAGACTAATATATTGTTCCAGAGCACAGATTTAAGCAAATATCTGGTGGGTGTACAATTATTAAAATTACTTGTTTGCAGAAATTCGAGGTTATTTTAACTTTGGTGAATTTTGGTTTCAGAAATAGTGACGAGTAACATTCACGCTACACAAATGCCAGGCAGTGGCAGTAAGAGGTACTCTAACCACCACTTCTTGATATTCAATGGTGTTACCATCACTGAATCCCCCACTGTCAACATTATTGGGGTTACTATTGACCAGAAACTCAACTGGACTCACGCATAAACACAGTGGCTACAAGACAGATCAGAGGTTGGGAATACTGCAGTGGTTAACTCACTTCCTGACTCCCCAAAACCCATTCACCATCTACAAGGCATAAGTCAGGAGTGTGATGGAATACTCCCTACTCGGCTGGATGGGTGCAGCTCCAACAACACTCAAGAAGCTCGACACCATCCAGGACAAAGCAGCCCCGCTTGATTGGCACCACACCTACAAACGTAAGAACATAAGAAATAGGAGCAGGAGTCGGCCATTCAGCCCCTCGAGCCTGCCCCGCCATTCAATAAGATCATGGCTGATCTGTAGTGGTTCAGTACCACTTTCCCGCTTTCTCCCCGGAACCCTTAATTCCCTTCTCAATTAAAAACCTATCCACTCTTGACTTGAACATATTCAGTGAGGAAGCCTCCACCACCTCATCAGGCAGAGAATTCCAAAGATTCACCACCCTTTGCGTGAAGAACCCCCTCCGCAACTCTGATCTGAACCCTCCCCCCCCAGTCTTGAGGCTGTGCCCTCTAGTCTTGCTATATTTGCTAAGCAGGAAGAGTCTCTCAACCTCTACCCTATCCATCCCCTTCATTATCTTATACGTCTTTATAAGATCCCTTCTCAGCCTTCTAAACTCCGAAGAGTACAAACCTAGCCTATTCAGTCTCTCCTCATAATCCAACGCCCTCATCTCCGGTATCAACCTTGTGAATCTTCTCTGCACCCCCTCCAAGGCCAATATATCCTTCCTCGAATGGGGCAACCAAAACGTTCAATCCCTTCACCGCCGACACTCAGTAGCAGCCGTGTGTACTATCTACAAGATGCACCACAGCAATTCACCAAAGATCCTTAGACGGCACCTTCCAAACCCGTGATCACTTCCTCCTAGAACGACAAGGGCAGCAGATACAAGGGAATGCCACCACCTGCAAGTTCCCCTCCCAGCCACTCACCTTCCTGTAATGGAAATATATCGGCCGTTCCTTCACCCTCACTGGGTCAAAATCCTGGAATTCCCTCTCCACAACATTGTGGGTTAACGCATAGAACATGGACTGCAGCGATTCAAGAAGGCAGCTCACTGCCACCTTCTCAAGGACAACTAGGGTTGGACAATAAATGCTGGCCTAACCAGCAATGCCCATGTCCCACGAATGAATAAAAAAAAGTGAAAATTGCTACATCAATGCAGCTGCTTATTGTAGTGCAGAACGGATTTTGTGACAAGATTTATGGGAACACGTTTTTCAAAATTTTATTTGTAGAATGTAAGTGGATCAGCGCTTATTACCCATCCCTTACTGTCCCCTCAGGACGTGGTGATAAGCTGCCTACGTGAACGGTTGCAATTGCTGGTGTGTAGGTTCACCCTCAGTGCTGCTAGGGAGGGAATTCCAGAATTTTGACCCAGCGGCCGCGAAGGAACGGCCGACGTTTTTCCAAGCGAGGATGGTGAGCGATTGGGAGGGGGATCTCCGGATGGTGCTGTTCCCCAAGTATCTGCAGCCCTTGTCCTTCTCGATGGCAGTGAGTTTGTAAGGTGCCTTGGTGAGTTGCTGCAATGCATCTTGTGCTTCAGTGAAGGAGGGAGTGAGCGTTTGTGGAAGTCATATTTTCCAGGAAACCTGTTAAACTGTGCTGGCTTCCTTTGTTATTCAAACACGCAGGGGTCATGCAAGATCAAAAATGATCACTTTTTACTATTTAGGCATCGTATAGTTAATAACTGCTTCCTGTTGCTACAGCCACTTCTACAAATGTACAAAGTTGGATTTTTTGCTACACTGAGAGCACTGACCACATAACGCAATGATTTCTCTCATAGACCCACAAATAGTGACCATAACATGCTATGATGGTGAAAAAAGGTGTTATCCTCAGATGTATTGCGGAAGCCAATTCTGCAGCAAGAACCTATTCTTGTTAAGGGTAAATATTTGCTCAACCCATTGAGAATTTCACTGTGTAAATTTCCAAACTTGTGGAGGTAATGGGTGGCTCAGAATTGTGATGTACCCATATAATGTCACACAAATACACAATTGTAAGCAAGTGGCTAAGACTCGTATTCCAACCATTATCGCGCATTTTGCCTTTGTCTATTCCTGCTGTGTTTGTGAAACCTACCCCTTCACTCACCTGATGAAGGAGCAGCACTCTGAAAGCTCGTGATAAACCTGTTGGACTTTAACCTAGCGTTGTGAGACTTCTTAACGTGTCCACCCCAGTCCAACGTCGGAATCTCCACATCATCTTTTCTTCATTCATTCCTGAGATGTGGGGGCTTCGCTGGCTGGGGCCGGCATTTATTGCCCATCCCTAGTTGCCCCAGGAGAGTTGAGAGTCAACCACATTGCTGTGGCTCTGTAAGCCAGAACCAGGTAAAGGGTGGCAGATTTTCTTCCTTAACAGACTTTAATGAACAGATAAGTTTTCCTGGCAATTGACAACGGTTTCATGGTCATCAGTAGATTCTTAATTCCAGATTTTGTTATGGAATTAAGGTGAGATTCGAACTTCGGTCCACAGAAAATTTGCTGAGTTTTTGGATTAATAGTCCAGCAATAATACCATTGGGCCATCACCTACCCAACTTTCTCTTGCTCTTTTCAGAAACCCTTTTGACTCCTCAACCCCTACTCTTGATCTGACCCACTCATTTATCTTACTGTCCTTCCCGAGTCCGGCACGGTGGCACAGTGGTTAGCACTCCTGCCGCACAGCGCCAGGGACCCAGCTTCGATTCCCACCTTGGGTCACTGTCTGTGTGGAGTTTGCACGTTCTCCCTGTGTCTGCGTGGGTTTCCTCTGGGTGCTCCAGTTTCCTCTCACAGTCTGAAAGGCGTTTTGGGTTAGGTGCATTGACCTGAAGAGGTGGCAACGAGGGGAATTTCACAGTAACTTCATTGCAGTGCTAATGTAAGCCTTATTTGTAATAAATAAACTTTAAGAAAATCTTCTCTTTCTCTTTATCCGCTGATTGTCAACGTTGTCTTCTTTCTTGACTGGTCTTGCTCAGTCATCCCCCAATCCAATCTCGACATGGTCCCCTCTCCCTTCTTTCTCTTTTCTGTTTATCCTCATTCCCTGCCTCAATTATTGTTAATCCTTTACCAAAGCCTCATTTCAAAAGCTGCTCTCCTTCCCTCAGTCTCACACTTCAGACTCCAATTCTCAGCTCTGTGGAGAGCAACACTGCTCTCTAGTGACTGGGCTAAACATAGATGATCATAGAAGCCTACAATGCAGAAGGAGGCCATTTTTCCCATCGAGTCTGCACTGACCACAATCCCACCCAGTTCTGATCCCCGTAACCCCATGCATTTACCCTTCCTAGTCTCCCTGACACGAGGTGCAATTTAGCACGGCCAATCCACCTAACCCACACATCTTTGGATCGTGAGAGGAAACTGAAGCACCCGGAGGAAACCCACACAGACACGAGGAGAATGTGCAAACTCTAACCAGACAGCGACCTCAGGTTAGAATTGAACCTAGATCCCTGGCACTGTGAGGCAGCAGTGCTAACCACTGATGCTGCCAGACCTGCTGAGATTTTCCAGCATTTTGTTTTGCTCTCTAATGTTATTTTACTCAGTTCAACAGTTTTCCGTTAACATGCAATATATCTACAAACCCTAAACTTTAACAAACAGACAAACGTGTTCTGTCATGAAATCTGAGCTTAATTAAACTGTTCAATCATTTTAATTGACATGTCACCATTTCACACACCCCAGCTCTGATTATCAGTCACGTGCACTCACTGTTCTCATCTGCTGAAACTCCGCAGTATTTTCATTTTGATTTTAATTTGTTCCCCGGGTTGGGTGATTGACGCACTGGGGAACTGAAGCAATTGGAATTCCCCCAGTTGGTGTAAGGGCTGGGTGATTTATTAATATGGAGAGACTAATGCAGGGCGAAATATATCCCAGGCTGTGTGGCACAGGGGCATTCGGCCTCTGATCTTCAAGTAAGTATTCTCCAAGGCGGCCTTCACGATACACGACAGCGCAGAGTCGCTGAGCAGAGACTGATAGCCAAGTTCCGCACACATGAGGACGGCCCCATCCGGGATTTTGGGTTCATGTCACACTATCCCACAACTTACCTGAGCTTGCAAAATCTCACTAACTGTCCTGTCTGGAGACACTACCCTTTAACCTGTGCTTAACCCTCTCTCCACTCAAGTTGTCTGTACCTTTAAGTCTTGACTATCTGCAAAGATTCACAGCCCAAACATTATTTTACCAATTGAGATTGTGCCCTTATATGTCCCGTTTGTGAACTGAAATCCCACTCATCTGACGAAGGAGCAGTGCTCCGAAAGCTCATGACTTGTGCTCCCAAAATAAACCCGTTGGATTTTAACCTGGCATTGTGAAACTTTTTAATTCAATCACCAGAGCATTTCTTAAATTGTTGGGTTTTCCAAGAATAGCAGAAGAAGTGGAGACAGACACAGGAACAGTATTCATAAAGGCTGAACAGAAACGTGAGCTGTCTTGTGTCCAACTCAACCGGCAGCAGGGAAAGGCACAATTGAGATAATATTTTAAAGACCCCAGTGAAGGTATTTATTAATGAATTGTAATAGAAGGTGACTGATTGCTTTCATTTTGTTCACGCACGCGCTGGTGACAGAGGCTATTTAACAAGCAAATTAGGTGATTGGAATGAGATGAGGGGGTTAGCTTACAAGGAGAGATTGAATAGACTGGGTCTGTGCTCGTTGGAGTTTAGAAGGCTGAAGGGGGATCTTTTAGAGACTTACAAGATAATGAAGGGGATGGATAGGGTAGAGGTAGAGAGATTCTTCCCGCTTAGAAATGATAGCAGGACTGGAGGGCACGGCCTCAAAATAAGAGGGAGGGGGCAGTTTAGAACAGAGTTGAGGAGGAACTTCTTCACTCAAAGGGTTGTGAATCTCCGGAATTCTCTGCCCATTGAAGTGGTGGAGGCTACTTTGTTGAATATACTTAAGTCACGGGTAGATAGATTTCTGATAGATCAGGGAATTAAGGGTTTTGGGAGAAAGCGGGAAAGAGGAACTGATCGACTTCAGATCAGCCACGATCTTATTGAATGGCGGGGCAGGCTTGACGGGCTGGATGGCCGACTCCTGCTCCAATTTCTTATGTTCTTATGAATGATGAACCCACTTTGATACTGGTGGAGATGGTGAGAGGCGCTATAAAAATGTAATTTACTATTTCAATGATTCGCAGTCTCAAAGCATGGGGCATCTTTTTCAGAGCTACCATTTCACCCACTTTGCCCCCAGGTTTCTCCATTAGCTGTTGCTTTCTCTGCTCTGATGACCCCCGCCTGACCTGAACACTGTGTTTCTACTTTCAGGGCTGGGGGTGGTGCTGGTTAGAACCGGCATTTACAGCCCACCTCTAATTGCCCCTTGAGAAGGTGGTGGTGAGCTGTCTCCTTGAACCCGCTGCAGTCCCTGAGGTGTAGGTACACCCACAGCGTTGTTAGGGAGGGAGTTCCGGGATTTTGGCCCAGCCACAGTGAAGGAACGGCCGAGATATTTCTAAGCCAGGATGGTGAGTTGCTCAGAGGGGAACTTCCAGGCGTTGGGACTCCCAGGCTGCTCTTGTCATTCCAGGTGGTAGGGGTGATGTTTTGGAAGATGTTGCTAAGGAGCAATCTTTGAGTTGCTGTATTACCTCTTGTAGATGTATCACACGACTGCTACTGTGCTTCAGTGGTGGAGGGAGTGATTTTTTTCTTGAAGGGACAGCAAACGGGGTTGCTTTGTCATGGATGGTGTTGAGCTTCTTGAGTGTCGTTGGAGCTGCACCCAAGTGGAGAGTATTCCATCGCACTGTTGAGTTGTGCCATGTAGATGATGGGTGTGCTTTGGGGAGTCAGGAGGTGAGTTATTCATCACAGGATTCCTACGATTGTGGCATTGTATTTATACAGCTCATCCAATTCAGCTTCTGGTCAATAACAACCGGCCAGGGTATCGATAATAATAATTGAAACACGTTCGTTCCCTAATCAACAAAATAATAACGTGTGAAAATGTCATTAACGTGTCTGTGTGGGTTTTCTCCGAGTGCTCTGGTTTCCTCCCATAGTTCAAAGATGTGTGGGTTTGGTGAATTGGTCTTCATGTGGGGGGATTAGTTGGGTAAATATGTGGGTTTATAGGATGAGGGCCTGGGTTGGGATAAGGTCAGTACAGACTTGATGGACCAAATGGCCTCCTTCTATACTATCGGGATTCTATAGTGCTGTCCTGGCTGGTGGGGCTTGGGGATTTGAACCCACCATTCCATCAAAAAAACATCTTCCTCAGTTCCAATAATTGCTTCTGGTCAGAATGAACGATTCCATTAATTAGGTGACAATTTGAGCACATTTTAATTCAGGTAAGTTACTTCATGGATACAATCTGAATTGTTAGATATTACAATATTTAATTATGAGATGCAGTGTTGGGGTCATCAACATCCTTTCAGTTTGTTTTCAATCACCTTGTTATTTATCCTCCACTGACAGTGGAATTGGTGATCGATCGTAGCGTCAATATCCAGTGTGATGATACTGTGCCTTTAAGGGATGTATTTGTGTCACATTTCTTGTGCAGGGAATTTTTGAGAAGTCACTTCCAATTACCCAGTGTCGCGATGTCTATAAGCACATGTTGATGTTTAAGAATCAATTTTAATTGCTGGAACCGTAAAACCATAGAAAATTACAGTTCAGAAACAGGCCTTTTGGCCATTATTGTCTGTGCTGAGTCTTTGCTGGAGTCTTTGTTTTAATTTGGGTTAATGCAGTTTGGTTATTTTAGGGCTTTCCCCTGGGGTTTTTCAGAGTGGGGTTTGAATCAGTTCAAATGATTGGTGGAGGCTGGGCTCACAGAGGGAACCAATCACTTTGGCCACTTGGGATCTTTAGAGAGAGTAGCTCTCTGCCTTTATCTCTCTTTGGAGATTGAAGTCTGGAGCTGCCAGAATATCTGCTGAAGGTCTGCTGTTTGAAGGTGAATCTTTCTCTGGAGGCTGCTGTTTGGGAGTCAGAAGAAAGGTGGCTTCCTGTATTTTGGTCCAGAGTTGTTAAAATGCCGGGAGTCTTGCACTTACATAAGCCTTTGCACTTTGAGCTAATTCTGAAAAAGAATGTATGTCTGTGGGGATGTTGCTTAAATTGGAACTGTATAGCTAACAATTAAGATTTATACATTGCCGTGTTTAAGTATTTGAACTGGTAAAAGCTATGTTAATTTTTTTTTGTTATATTTGAACTGTGTTTGGGAAAGTGATTGGGAAGGAGGTCCTTGCTTACAGAAGTGCTCACAGTAGTGTCCCAGTTGGCAGAGAGGGTGGATGGAGGGGCATCTTCAACCCTGACTCAATTAGTCCCCTCACTGCATCTGGGTTTCCTCCCAGTTCTCCAATTGCCTCCCACAGTCCAAAGATGTGCAGGTTAGGTGGATTGACCTCACTGAATTACCACTTAGTATCCAAAAGATATGTAGGCTATGGATCCGCTCTGTGCAGGGGTAACCCTGTACCCCTGTGCAGGGTTACAGGGGTAGAGCTGAGTGTGAACCTGGGTAAGGTGCTCTTCCAGAGAGGCAACGCTAACTCAATGGGCCGAATGGCCTCCTTCTACACTGGAGGTATGCAGGGAAACAAGGTTTGTCCCCATCACCTGGCAAAAACTCAGATAATGGAAGCAAGGGGATTGACATGAAGCACAGCAGGGATTTATTGGCTATCTCTATTGTGTTAATTATTTCTATAGAACATAGAACATTACAGCGCAGAACAGGCCCTTCGGCCTTCGATGTTGCGCCGACCAATTAGGAAAAAGAAATGACCCTCTAACCTAAACCATTCCCTTTTCGTCCATAAACTTATCTACTAACCTCTTAAACGCCACCAAACTTGGCGCATCTACAACTGCAGCAGGCAGGGCATTCCATACCCTTACCACCCTCTGGGTAAAGAGCCTACCTCTGACATCCGTCCTATAACCACCACCCCTTAATTTAAAGCTATGTCCCCTCGTGCTAGCTTTCTCCATCCTAGGAAAAGGCTATCACTGTCCACCCTATCTAAACCTCTAATCATCTTATATGTTTCAATAATTATTCCTATGTTCGCCTTGTGCTACTCACACAGGTCACGTCACTGGGAAAACCATCACCCTCAGTGTGGCAATGGGGGTTATTCTTGCCACGATTCTCATCGTCTTCCTCGTCAGGAGAAAACGCAAAGCAGCAGATAAGTTCTCAGGGAATGGAAGGTGAAGTTTAACACCTGCACAGCTACAGGTATCTCACCTGGACACAGGTATTCAACACTTCCACCATATCATCTTCCAACCTTCTGAGGTGGGGCAGCATAGTGGCACAGTGGTTAGCACTGCTGCCTCACAGCGGCAGGGGCCCGGGTTCAATTCCTGATTTGGGCCATTATCTATACGGAGCCTGCATGTTCTCCCCATATCTGTGCAGGTTTCCACCGGGTGCTCTGGTTTCCTCCCACAATCTGAAAGATGCATTGGTTAGATGCATTTGTCGGGCTAAATTCTCCCTCAGGTGCTGGAGTGTGGTGATGAGGTGATTTTCACAGTAGCTTCCTTGCGGTGTTAACAAAAGCCTATTTCACCAAGAAATATTGATCCGCCCATGTTGTGACACCCATAATTAAACTTTAAAGCTTTACTGTTTACTCTGATCTCAGTTTCCTCCCTGTCACTTGCTTTTGGTAGGAATAACAGGCATATGAAATATAGGGCTAATGGAAGGACCCTTAATAGTGTTGTCGAGCAGAGGGATCGTGGGGTACAAGTATATAGCTCTTTGAAAGTTGGCACCCAGGTTGATAAAGTTGTTAAGAAGGCGTACGGTGTGTTAGCTTTTATTGGCAGAGGGATTGAATTTAGGAGCCATGAGGTTATGTTACAACTGTACAAAACTCTGGTGCGGCCGCACTTGGAGTATTGAGTACAGTTCTGGTCGCCGCATTATAAGAAAGATGTGGAAGCATTGGAAAGGGTGCAGAGGAGGTTTACCAGGATGTTGCATGGTATGGTGGGAAGGCCTTATGAGGAAAGGCTGAGGGACCTGAGGTTATTTTCATTAGAGAGAAGAAGGTTACGCGGTGAACTAATTGAGGCGTATAAGATGATCAAGGGATTGGATAGGGTGGATAGTGAGAGCCTTTTTTCTCGGATGGTGATGACCAACACGAGGGGACATAACTTTAAATTAAGAGGTGGTAGTTATAGGACGGATGTCAGAGGCAGGTTCTTTACACAGAGGGTGGTGAGGGCGTGGAATTCCCTGCCTGCAGCAGTTGTGGACTCGCCTACTTTGGGGGCATTCAAATGTTCGGTGGATAGGCATATGGATGATATTGGAATAGTTTAGGTTAGAGGGTCCACTGGCCGGCGCAACATCGAGGGCCGAAGGGCCAGTACTGCGCTGTAATGCCTTTGGTCTGTATGTCTTCCTTTTCCCCGCAGCTGAGGACCCCCTCCCCCCATTCTCCACCAGAGTGATCAGGGCTCTTCCCTCTCCTTGCCTCTTCACTCGCACTGTCCCCTCTTCCTCCTCTCTCCCTCCTTCCTCAAAGCCTGTGATGTGGTGGAGCTTGCCCTCACCTTCTACCCCACAGGCCAATCAACAGATGGCCGTCCACCATTTCCACCACCGCCAGCTCACCTCCCTCTCCCCTTTCCTTCACGCATCCTGAGGGGGTGATGGATCCCCACACACAGCCCATTAATCCATGGTGAGAAACTACCCCTCCTCGTCCCCACTCCCCCTCACCTTCCAGCGCAGGAGAAGATGCAAGTCTCACCTTGTTACCTCTTTCCTTTGTCCATGCCGAGGAATACTCCTTCCGGCGAAACATCGACTGACTTGCACCCCTTTCAAATTATCATATTATTTTGTGGTCTCCTTTAACCGGGCAATTGGAGGCCCATTGACAGTGACTTTTTCAGTTCATTGATTTCAGATTTCTAGTTTCTGCCAAATCTGGTTTTTGTACCCTCTGTTAGAATTGGGGAGTTGGTTTATAACAGTGTCTTTCTTCAGCAGGGAGAGCAGCAAACTCAAATGATACACATGTCCCATTTCATTCACTCAGCAGGAACCCACGCCAACAGTTCATTTCTAAGGAAGAGAATCGAGCAGATAATTGAACGTGCTGTGATTAGTTGCATCATTTTAGCTTCCTACCAAATATTTCAGCCTCAGGATTGCGAGGTTGAACCATGTTACACACAAGGTTCTTAAACCAGAATCTCATAATAGAAATCGGTGTTTGTGTTTAATATCATCCAGCTCAGGCGTTGGTGACAATCTTCATCAAGTTAGTGGTGCGGAAATTCTGCAAAGATACTCTCCAATATCGCTGGGATATCGTTCCACCAAGAAATATTGATCCGCCCATGTTGAATTGGAGAAGGGCAAAGCTTTTCACTGAATATCACCATGCCAGTTGGGATTTAAGATCGTTTGTCACAGATTCCAAGGGAATATCTTTTGTGCGTCATGTTGTTAAGGGCTGGAAGTGTTAGCTGGAGAACGTGATTGGAGAAATGAGAAGCATTGAGATGAACACTTGAGATGCCAAAGAATACAAGCTTACGGACCAAGAGCTGTCATGCCTCATGAGAATTGATTAATGCTCGATGGTTACAGATCAAAATGGGATGGGGATGGATAGGTGCTTGATGGCTGGCACAGATATGATAGACCGAATGGCCTCTTTCATTGCTGTGAAGAACCATACCTGTGACCAATAGTTCAGAAGGAAGAGTGAGCAAAGTTATATAGAAATAGCAGGGCAGTGAAACTAATTCGGGAGCTCTGTCAAAGATCTTACACTAATGGATTCGGAATATACTTCAGAACAGCATGACTTCACGATTCTATGAATTATTCTCATTTGCCACCCAGAGAAGGGTAAAGCTGTGATTCCCTCTGTTCATTGATTGCACAGAATTCCTCTCTCCCCCCCTGTTTACATCCATCCCTTGTGCCTTTTTGCTTATTCGTTCGTGGGACACAGGCATCGCTGGCTGGCCAGCATTTATTGCCCATCCCTAGTTGCCCGAGGGCAGTTGAGAGTCAACCTCATTGCTGTGGATCTGGAGTCACATGTAAACCAGACTGTGTAGAGTCAGAGGTTTACAGCATAGAAACAGACCCTTCGGCCCAACTTGTCCATGCCGCTCTTTTATTTTAAACCCCTAAGCTCATCCCAGTTGCTCGCATTTGGCCCATATCCCTCTATACCTGTGTAACTAAATGCTTTTTAAAAGACAAAATTGTACCCGCCTCTATTACTACCTCGGGCAACTTGTTCCAGACACTCACCACTCTTTGTGTGAAATAATTATCCTTCTGGACATTTTTATACCTCTCCTGTCTCATTTTAAACTATGCCCTCTAGTTTTAGACTCCCCTACCTTGGGGAAAAGATATTGACTATCTAGCTGATCTATGCCCCTCATTATTTTATAGACCTCTATAAGATCACCCCTCAGCCTCCTATACTCCAGGGATAAAAGTCCCAGCTTATCAGCCTCTCCTTATAACTCAATCCATCGATTCCCAGTAGCATCGTAGTAAATCTTTTCTGCACTCTTTCTAGTTTAATAATATCCTTTCTATAATAGGGTGACCTGAATTACACGCGGTATTTCAAGTGTGGCCTTACCGTTATGTTATACAACTTCAACACAACATTCTAACTCCTGTATTCAATGTTCTGACCGATGAAACCAAGCACGCCGAATGCCTTCTTCACCACTCTGTCCACCTGCAACTCCACTTTCAAGGAGCAATGGACATATACCCTACATCTCTTTGTTCTGTAACTCTCCCCAACGCCCTACCATTAATAAGTAAATCCTGCCCTGAATCAATCTACTCAAATACATCACCACGCATTTGTCTAAATTAAACTCCATCTGCCATTCGTCAGCCCATTGGCCGAATTGATCAAGATCCCGTTGCAATTGGAGATAACATTTTTCACTGTCCACCATGCCACCAAACTTAGCGTCATCTGCAAACTTACTAGCCACATATTCTCATCAAATTATTAATATAAATGACAAATAACAGTGGGTCCAGCACTGATCCCTCAGGCACACCGCTGGCCACAGGCTTCTAGTTGAAAAATAGCTCTCTATAACCACCCTCTGGCTTCTGTCAAGAAACCAATTTTATATCCATTTAGATTCCTCACTCTGGATCCTGTGAGATTTAACCTTATGCAACAACCCACCATGCAGTACCTTGTCAAAGGCCTTGCTAAATTCTGTGTAAGGACGGCACATTTTTTTCCCGAAAGAACATTAATGAACCAGACGGATTTTTCCTACAACTAGCAATGGTTTCATTGTCATCATTAGATTCTTGTTCCAGATTTTTTTAATTCATTCAATTTATTTAATAAATATTTATAAATATTTATATTTATTTATTAATATTTATTTAATTTGCCCAGGGGCACTCTCCAAACCTTCGGTGCCCAATTTTCTGAGAGGTCCTTGATAGCCCTCTCTTTGCTCCCACAGGATCAGGCCACCAGATCCCTGCAATTAAACCCTGTTGGAATGATATACTACTGGCGGGAAAGGCGAGTGAGCCCGGAGAATTCAGTCTCGGACACGTGAATGAGATTAAAATGAATATTTAACAAATTTACATAGCCTTGTCTTGGATGGACAGATGGATGGATGGAAGGATGACAGGATAGATGCATGGATGAATGGATGGATGGACATGGACGATGGATGGATGGGATGGATGGATGAATGGAGGAATGATAGGTGGATGGATGGATGGACGGACATGGACAATGGATAGATGGATGGATGGACAGATGGATGGATGGATGGACATGGACGATGGATGGATGAATGGATGGACATGGATGATGGATGGATAGATGGATGGACATGGATGATGGATGGATGGATGGATGGACATGGATGATGGATGGATGGATGGATGGACATGGACGATGGATGACGGATGGATGGACGGATGGATGGATGGATAGATGGATGGACATGAACGATGGATGGATGGATGGATGGACATGGATGATGGATGGATGGATGGATGGATGGACATGGATGATGGATGGATGGATGGATGGACATGGATGATGGATGGATGGATGGATGGACATGGATGGATTGAGGAATGAATGGATGGATGGACGGTTAGGCAGATTAACAGACGGATGAACAGATGGATGGATAGATGGACGGAGGAATGAATGGGCAGATGAATGGATGGATGGAGAGATGGGTGAATGGGTGGAGGGATGGATGGATAAATGGTGGGTGAATGGGTAGATGGCTGGGGTGTGGATGTGCAGCTGAACTATTCGGGCAAAGGACCAGTTAAGTTAAAATAGGCCTAGAACTGGCAGACACAACATTTCACCTGAAAATTCATCCTCCTCAACTCAGTATGTTGGGTAAATCCATTAACGATGAGGTTCTGTAGGTCCTGGAGAGCGAAGAAAGACCGGAGTGAATTATGTAATCCTGGAGTACTTTAAGCTATCCCAGTCATAGTATCAGAGAATCATACAATCCCTGCAATACAGAAGGCAGCCATTCGGCCCATCAACTCTGCACTGACCACAATCTCACCCATCCCTGTAAACCCACATATATACCTTACCTATCCCCCTGACACTAAGGGGCAACTTAGCATGGCCAATCAACATAACCTGCACATCTTTGGTCTGTGGGAGGAAACCGGAGCACCTGGAGGAAACCCACACAGACACGAGGAGAATGTGCAAACTGCAATGGTGTATCATCTCAATAAATAACTCCCACGTGGAAATTGATACCTTTCGTTGCAGCCAATATTTCTAACATAGAAAACAGAATTAGAAGAAAGCCATTCGGCCCTTCGAACCTGATCTGCTGTTCCTTATGATCATGCCCGATCATCCAACTCAATAGCCTGATCCAGCATTTCCCCACAGATCATTTGACCCCTTGAGCCCCAAGAGTTATTTCTGCTTCCAGAAAGCAAACCGGGGTGAATTTTGCCCACCCCCACAGGAATCGGGGCAGGCCATGGAAAGGTCATTGACCTCGAGTGGGATATTCCAGTTTCAGGATAAGCACAACCAGAAAATCCCACCCATAATGTTGTGACCTCAACTTCTTTCTGTTGTGGTGAGTCCCAGAGACTCACCACACTCTCTGGTGAAGAAATATCTCCTTATTCTCTGTCCTAAATGCTCCACCTTCTACCCTCAGACGGTGACCCCTGGTTCTCGGACTGCCCCACCATCAAGAACATCTACCCTGTCCAGTCCTGTTCGATTTTTGCAAGTTTTTACGAGACATCCCTTCATTCCAGCAAAGACAATCCTAACTGACAGAATTTCTCATCATATATCAGTCCCCTAGGAATCAGTCTGATCGAACTGTGGACAGCAGAGCAAACAAATTGAGCACAGCAAGATCCCAGATAGAGCAAGGTGTTAATTAGTGGGGAATCTGAAGTTTCTTTTCGTAATCAATAGTATTTGGGGGATAAATATTGGTTTGAAAAGTGAAGGCAAGATTCCCTGCTGTGCTTAGAGATTTCTTGGGAAAACGTTGTATGGCTTTTTCAAAAAAAAAGCTTCCAGTTGAAAAACAGCATCTCCGACAATGCGGTATTCCTTCACTACTGCAGGAGAGCTTGAACCCAGAAGTTATTCATAACCAATGGCATTACCAAATCCACCATGACTAAAGCTTTGGCGATGAACACTTCTAGATTCAACTATTCCAATGCTCCAAACGCAGGAAGTAATGAACACTTGTGTTGTAGGCTAGAGATTTCTTATTGAACCATTAAAACCACAGAGTTGCATAGAATCACAAGATTGCAGATCTTGATGGAGCCATTCGCCCCATCAAGGCTATCAACAGCAAAGGGCCATCCCACTCACATGAGCACACTTGCTTTCTGGGCTAAGCCTAGAATAGGGTGTATATTTCTGGGTGCTGTTGTGATTTGGAACTATGATAATCTATGGGTTCTATGATAAGCTATGTCTGGTTCAGTCACTAGAAAGCAGTGTTGCTCTCCAAGGAGCTGAGAATTGGAGTCTGAACTGTAGGAGAATAGCTTTTGAAATGAAGCTTTGGCCAAGGATCAGCAACAATTGAGGGAGGGAATGAGAATAAACAGAAAAGAGAAAGAAGGAGGAGGGGACAGGTGGACAATGTCGAGATTGGATTGTGGGATGACTGAAGAAAACCAGACAAGAAAGAAGACAATGTTGACAATCGCTGGAAAAAGAAAAAGAAAGATTTTTCTTAAAGTTTGTTTTTTGGTATCACAAGTAAGGTTAACATTAACACTGCAATGAAATTACTATGAAATTCCCCTCGTCGCCACAGTCCGGCACCTTTTCAGGTCAATGCAGCTAACCCAGCATGCCTTTCAGACTGTGGGAGGAAACTGCAGCCCCCAGAGGAAACCCACGCAGACACAGGGAGAATGTATGCATTCTCCATGCAGACAGTGATCTAAGGCACGAATCCAAGCCGGGTCCCTGGCACAGTGAGGCAGGAGTGCTAACCGCTGTGCCACTGTGCCGGGCTTGGGAAGGACTTTAAGACAAATGAGTGGGTCAAATCAAGAGTAGGAATTGAGGAGTCAAAAGGGTTTCTGAAAACAGCAACAGAAAGTTGGGTATGTGATGGTCCAGTGGTATTATTGCTGGACTATTAATCCAAAAACTCAGCAAATTTTCTATGGACAGAAATTTGAATCCCACCCTAATTCCCGAACAAAATCTGGAATTAAGAATCTACTGATGACCATGAAACCATTGTCAATTACCGGAAAATCTTATCTGGTCACTGAAGTCCATTAGGGAAGGAAATCTGCTGTCCTTACCTGGTATGGCCTACATATGACTCCAGAACAATGTGATTGACTCTCGACTGCCCTGGGGCAACTAGTGATGGGCAATAAATGCTGGCCCAGCCAGCGAAGCCCATATCCCAGGAATGAATGGAAAAAGGATGATGTGGAGATTCCTGCGTTGGACTGGGGTGGACACATTAAGAAGTCTCACAACGCTAGGTTAAAGTCCAACAGGTTTATCATGAGCTTTCAGAGTGCTGCTCCTTCATCAGGTGAGTGGAGGGGTAGGTTTCACAAACACGGTAAATATAGACAAAGGCACAATTGCAATGGTTGGAATGTGAGCCTTAACCACTACCTTACAATTGTGCATTTGTGTGATGTTTAATGCGTACATCACAATTCTGAGCCATCCACTGCCTCCACAAGTTTGGAAATTTACACAGTGAAATTCTCAAAGGATTCAGCACATACTTACCCTTAACAAGAATAGGTTCTTGCCGGAGGATTGGCTTTTGCGACACATCTGAGGATAACACACTTTTCACCATCGTGGTCACTATCGGTGGCTCTATGGGAGAAATCATTGCGTTCGTGTAGTCAGTGCCCTCAGTGTAGCAAAAAATCCAACTTTGTGCATTTGTAGCAGTGGCCGCAGCAACAGGGAACAGTAATTAACTGTTGTTCGTCCATCGTCATCGATGAGGACTTTGATACCATTAGCCATTTTGGCTGCGGTGTGTCCAAAGGTGACTGATCAGGCCAATTCGGGCACGGATTGTACTGGCACATATTGGACAGACTTGTGTAGATACTTGTGTTGTGCTGGTGGCTCTGGACTTGTGCAGCTCATGTTTAAGTTGTGCTTGAGCAATGGACCTTGCTTCGTGAGCTTGACGGTCCTTGCTGATGAGGTAGCGCCAGGTAGGGCGGTTTTATCCCAGGTGGTCGTGTCTATGTCCAGCAACTTTGGGGAGGCCTTGAGTCTTTTTAATGCTTCTCCTGCCCTCTGTGCCAGCGTCTTTCAGCAGAGAGTTCTCCAAAAAAGGGTATGCACTTGTCTGGCATACGGATAACATGACCTGCCCACCGCAGTCACTGGCAAAGAGGAAATCTCTCAGAACGGTCTCCTTCACTTTGGTAATAGCTTGAAAATCTCCGCAGGTTGTAGAACTTCCCATCCACTCTGTACTTGAGGCTGATTCCAGCAACGCTGTCCTGGAAGTTATCTTCAGGGCAGATGTAAGGATAGCATTCCTGAAACATTCCCAGTTATCCTCAGCGCTGCCTGCAAGTTCAGCAAGCTTAATTTCTAAGTATTCAGTCAGTGCTGAAGCTATGCTGGGGTTCTTTTGCTTGGCTGCACTGATTCTAATCATAACCTTGCTTCCTTGTGGTCGCCTCTTGGGTCTGATGCTGTTAAAGTAGTTACTAACTATACAATGCCTAAATAGTAAAAAGTGATCATTTTTGATCTTGAATGACCCCTGCGTGTTTGAATAACAAAGGAAGCAAGAGTTTAACAGGTCTCCTGAAAAGTGTGACTTCCACAAACACCACCTCCTGAAGGGATTGTAAGGGATGGGTAATAAACACTCATCCACCTACATCCCATCAATGAATTTTTGAAAAATGTGTTCAGATAACTGTGCTCTCTAGTCCATTCCGCACTAGAACAGCCTGCTGCATTGATATAGCAATTTTCCCAATGCAAAACATTCTATTTATTCATTCATAGGAAATGGGCATCGCTGGTTAGGCCAGCATTTATTGCCCATCCCTAGTTGCCTTTGAGAAGGTGGCAGTGAGCTGCCCTCTTGAATCTCTGCAATCCATGTTCTGTGCGTTAATCCACAATGCTGTTAGGGAAGGAATTCCAGGAACTTGATCCAGCGACTGCGAAGGAATGGCTGATATATTTCCATTACGAGATGGTGAGTGGCTTGGAGGGGAACTTGCAGATGGCGGCGTTCCCTTGTAACTGCTGCCCTTGTCATTCTAGGAGGAAGTGATCACCTTTGGAAGTTGCCATCTAAGGATCTTTGGTGAATTGTTGTGATGCATTTTGTAGGTAGTACACACAGCTACTACTAAGTGTCGGTGGTAGAGGGATTGAATGTTTGTAGATGTGGTGCCAATCAAGCGGGGCTGCTTTGTCCTGGAAGATGTCAAGCTTCTTGAGTGTTGTTGGAAGCTGCACCCATCCAGGTAAGTGGGGAGTGTTCCATCACACTCCTGACTCGTGCCTTGTTGATGGTGGATTGGCTTTGAGGAGTCAGGAGGTGAGTTAACCATTGCAGTATTCCCAACCTCTGATCTGTCTTGTAGCCACTGTGTTTATGCGGTGAATCCAGTTGAGTTTCTGGTCAATGGTAACCCCAAGGATGTTGACAGTGGGGAACTCATTGAATGGCAATAAGTGGTCTTTTATTAGTGATGGTCATTGCTTGACATTTGTGTGGCGCCAATGTAACCTGCCCTTTATCATGAGACCAAATTGGCCAAAGTTAAAGTAACCTTGAATTTCTGCAAACGAGTGATTTAATAACTGTACACCCACCAGATATTTGCTTAAATCTGTGCTCTGGAACAATATGTTAGTCTTTGACATATTTAATATATTCAGATGGGGTTTACAAATGGACGGATGGTGAAATCAAACAAAACCCCTCGTTCCGAACATCTCAGAAACCCTGTTGTTGCAGATACCCGGAAACTCAATGAGATAAATTTAATCCTGTTCCAATTGAGCAGGAGTTTGCTACAGTGTGTCTCTAATTGGATTAAACTTTGTACAGGAGACTTACAGAGGATGGATAGTTTCCTTGTGAATGTAATGTTGCCACGCGATGCTGGATGGGAGACAACACAAGTCACTTCTTGACCATTAGTGGAATGAGTGGGTACCATCTTATACAGGCTGGTGACAGTTGTTGTTCCACTGCCGCTTTTGACCTGGGTTGTTGTATAGTTTCCACGGAGATTGGAAATCCACCTGATGGCAGCACAGTGGTTAGCACTGCTGCTTCACAGCTCCAGGGTCCTGGGTTCGATTCCTGGCTCGGGTCACTGGGTGTGGAGTTTGCACATTCACCTGCATGGGTTCCCTCGGGTGTTCCGGTCCCTTCCCACGGTCCAAAGATGTGCAGGTTAGGTTGATTGACCATGCTAAGAAATTGCCCCTTAGTATCCAGGGATGCGTAGGTTAGGGAGATTAGTGGGTATAATATGTAGGGGGATGGGGATAGGGCCAGGCTGGGATTGCGTTCGGTGCAGACTCAATGGGCTGAAAGGCCTCTTTCTGCACTGTAGGGTCTATAATTCTGATCCCGTTTGGAGGGTTCGCTTTTACTGAAACATATTTTGCCACAAGCACTTCTGAAAGGTCAACTGTTGCGGGAATTGTTATCGCTGTGTTGATGGGAATTACTTGGGGGAGATTAACAAAAAATCAATTCAATGTCAGTTTCAATAGTCTTGTCATTAACATAGAACGGAGACATGAAACAGATCAATATTTCAAATGTCAAATAACCCAATGTATAAAGAACAAGGAACAAAACAGCACAGGAAACAGGCCCTTCGGCCCAACGAGCCCGCGCCGCCACCCCAATGTTCCCACCTCTACCCGCGATCCCTGTCTATGTTTATAGATCTATGGATTAAAAACCAAATTTGAGATAATTTAGGGAGAAGTTTTTAGCCTAAGAGCACATCTTTGGGATGTGGGAGGAAACCGGAGCACCCGGAGAAAACCCACGCAAGCACGGGGAGAACGCGTAAACTCCCGCAGACACAAGCCCTATGGTCTGGAAGAGAGAGAAACAAAAACTGGGAAAGTGAGAAAAGAAGGAAGAAGACATTGGAAAACCAAAGAAATGAGCAGGAAAATAATAAGTAATGCGATTGTTTATAATCTAGAAACATCCTTTACCCTTAGTGCTAAAAATTTGTCTAGATTCCCAGATTCACTCCCCTCTGGGTGAAGAAATTTCTCCTCTTCTGTGTCTTCAACGGGTGACTTCTTACTCTGAGATTATGCTCTCTCATCCGAAACACCGGAATCTGACAGTTCTGGGACTCTGCCCACGCGCAGTGGCCCCGAACAGCCAGCCTGCAGTTTGCTGCCCAGCTCGATTGCTGACCAGCCCAAGACCCAATGCCAGACGGGCAGTGCCAAGGAGCCCCGTCTGCATGGGCACTTTTTCTCTGGGGCATTGCCAGCAGGCACAGGCTTACCCTGCCAGGGTGCCTATACACGGTGGGGGGGGAGGCACCACTCCCTGCCAACCAACATCCCCCCCCCCCCCCCCCCCCCCCCCACACACTCCCACGCCCCGGGTGACCCCCTCTTCTCCCCAGCTGCTCTAAACCCTGCTGGAGTGAATTTGTATTGACAGAGTGGGAGACGCTATCAGGCCTGGAAAATTCAGCCTCCGGCCTAATAATTACATCTGAATCGCATTAAAAATAGACTGAAGTATCCCCGCCAGTTTCCTGTGTGGCTCATACTTACTGGAGACATGCATGAGTTGGGAACGCACGCGTGTATCCATGAATCGGCTCACACACACATCCTCCGACCCCATCCGCGGCCAAAAAAATTAGCATGTCGGAATGGGAGAATCGCCCCCTATATGTCTCAGTAAGGTCACCTCTCAATGTTCTAAACTCCAATGAGCACAGGTTCAATCCACTCAACCTCTCCTTATAAGGAAATCCCTCCCTGCCCAGGATCTACCCAGTGAACTGTATCTGAACTACCTCCAATGACAGTATATGTTTCCTTAGATAAGGGGACCAGAACAGCTCTCAGTATTCCTAGTGTGGTCTAACTAATACCTTATATAGTTTTAGCAAGACTTCCCTATTTTTACACTCTATTCCCTTTGAAACAAATGCCGTTTGCCTTCTTTATCACCCGCTCACCTTGCACGCAAGCTTTTTGTGATTTATGCACTAGGACTCCCAGATCCCTCTGCACTGAAGCTTCCTGCAATCTTTCTCTGTTTGAATAATATTAAGTGTCTTTATTCTCCCTACTAAAGCGCGTAACTCCACATTTTCCCTACATTGCAATCCGTCAGCCAAGTTTATTTTGCCCACTCACTTAACCTGGTTATATCCCCTCGGTAGACCAAATGGCCACACCATATTGCCCACATTACCTTGGGATGTGTAGGTTGGAGGGATTAGTGGGGTAAATTTGTGGGGATAGGGGCTGGAGCGGGATTGTTGTCAATGAAGATGGGCTGAATGGCCTCCTTCTGCAGGGATTCTGCTCTCTGTGGGATGAATGTTGCATCATTGACACTGATGTGAATTTGTTCTCTGCCACCCCCCGCAGCTATTAGCAAGAAGAAGTGTTGCACATTTTCAATTCTTTGGACTGTGAAAAGAAACAGGAGCATCCCCCCATGCTTCCCCCCCCCCCCCCCCCCCCCCCCCCCCCAATCTCCCCAGGTGAAACCCACGTAGACAGTGACCCAAGCAGGGAATCAATCAAACTCAGGTCCCTGGAGGTGCGAAGCAGTTGTGCGAACCACTTAGCTTCCCACTTATTTTTTGTGTCATCCACATCCCCAACACCAATACAGGATTGTTAGGCATCACTACAGATAAACCTTCAATATTCCGGGGGGAATACACTCCTACAGGCCTCACATTCACCATTTTCCTTTGTATTCCTGCAAGGAATAAGGCGTACTAACACATTTCTGTTGCAGAATGTCAGTCCCGGTAATGGGAGAAGGCTAATCAATCCATTTTAAAATAACCCTAAAATTAATTATTGGTCATAAATAGGTTTAATTAACATTGCAATGAAGTTTCTGTGAAAAATCCCCGAGGTGCCACACTCCGGCATCTGTTTGGAGAATTTAGCATGGCCAATGCATTTAACCAGCAGGTCTTTCAGACTGTGGGAGGAAACCAGAGCACCTGGAGGAAACCCACGCAGACAGGAAGAGAATGTGCAGACTCCAGACAGACAGTGACCCTAGCCAGCAATTGAAGCTGTGAGGCAACAGTGCTAACTACTGTGCCACCGTCCCACACTCCACTCACAACCACTGAGCAACTGCTAACAAGACATTTCACTACAAACTCTCTGATACAAGTCTGACCTAGAACGTGGCTGGATTCAAACACTAGAATGGTGCAGCAATATTCTAATGATGATTGCAGAGGTATTCAGTTCTCACCTGGATGCAGAGTCTAATACACTGCCCGTATGATTATTACATTTACCCTCCGCTTCAACATCACTCCTGGGAAAATACACATCTATTACTGTCAAATTCATGATTTTTCTTTGTTTAATTCTTTGAGACAATGAAGAGATCTCACAAATATCCTGCATTTGCAAAGAATTTAATAGAATGGATCCATCCAATTGTTTCTGAAGACTGGAATAATGTGGATTTGGGAAGTTTATCTCGTTCTGAGGTCTGAGCACAACAATATCATTCTTTTCAATAATCCTCTTCCAGGCAAGGTACATTAATGTTGTGATGTATCCTGTTCCTTGGCAGGGGAGTAGCAAGTCTGTCCCAGCAAAAGCAGTGAGTGTCACCCCTGTAACCTGGCAGTAACTGCAAGAACAACTCGCATTGAGTCCATTAGCAAACTTTCCAGGAGCTGTTTCACTTTCAATTCAGGTTCAAACTCTCATTAAAGCAGCAAAATCCTCAACAGTTTCGGAAGTGCAACTGCACAGAATCACTCCGGCAACATCAGTAAAAGGGACATGCTAAACTGTGGAGGCATTACTGATCAGAATTCTCGGCAGCGAGAATGGAAAAATTTGGCGCTCTCTGTCCGCAGCAGCGGGTCTGGAGAATCCCAGCCACAGGCGAGGCTGGAGAATACTGTGATGACAGCGCCACAGATACTGGCGACGGAGAACAATTTCTCCTGGGGATTCCTGCACAGGTTTCTTGGAATCGAACACAAATGCAGCAACACTGAGACAAGGGTCTGTGGGTAAAGTGGGCAATATACTCTCAGTCTCTGGAGTACATTTCCAATCCCTTCTCCTGCAGCAAAGAGCAGCAACTGATGGGGCATCGCTTCATTATCCAGCACATGTCAAATCTTAGAATCTCTACTGTGCAGAAGGAGGCCATTTGGCCCATCAATTCTGCCCCGACCACAATCCCACACAGGTCCTATCCCCATAACTCCACTTATTTACCCTGCTAATTCCCCGATGCTAGGATCAATTTAGCACGGCCAATCAACCTAACCCACACATCTTTGGAGTGTGGGAGGAAACGGGAGCACCTGGAGAAAACCCATCCAGACACAGGGAAAACTCCGCACAGAAAATCACCCAAGGCCAGAATTGAACCCAAGTACCTGGCACTGTGAGACAGCAGTGCTTAACCACTGTGCCTCCCTGCTGTCCCAATGGGGCAAATAATGGAATTTCAGGGGGGAAAATTGTAGGGATGTGGGAAAGCAGCAAGTGCCCGGAAAATGGTGTTCTGCTATTCCGATTTTGATGGTACTTCAAACACCATCCCCCGACCGAGGACTTGAAAGGGGCCCAAATAATCCTGCAGTGAGCTACTGCCTCCTTGTCTCTTCCAGGATAACCCCAGGAACTGTCCCATCACATTGCTAAAGCTATTGGCAAAAGAAGCAGATGGGATGTTATTTTTTCACACAGCAAGCGGCTGGGTTCTGGAATGTTCTGCCTCAAAGTGCGGTGGAGGTGGGATCAATTGAGGAATTTGAGAGAGTATGAGATGATTATTGAATAGAAGCAGCGTGCAGGGGTTCAGGGAAAGACAGGAGGATGGCAGTAAGTCATGATGCTGATTGGCTGAGCTGATATAGGACGATGGGCTGAATGGCCTCCTTCTGCATCGTAACAAATCTGTGATTAAGGACATACGACCATCACTTGACATTTATTTTTTGCCACTGCAACTGCATGTCAGAATTTTCACCCAATAGCACAATTTTCCAACAACACTCAAGACTACACATCATCCAGGACAAAGCAACCCCATTTGACTGGCATCCTATCCACACTCACTCACTCCCTCCACCACCGTCACACAGTGGGAGCTGGATGTACAGTCCACAAGATGCACTGCAGGAACTCACCAAGGCTCCTGAGGCAGCACCTTCCAAACCCACAGGCACTGGTGGACCCAGTGAGTAACAAAATCTCCAAGATTCATTAATTAAGTGGTTTAAAGTTTGTGCTCAAAGATCAGTAAATAACATCAAGCAAACACAAGGGACCAAATGGGCTGTCACTGTCATATTTGATAATCTTCATTTTATATAGACTCTCACACACACTCACTCACTCACTTACCCACACACACTCACTCACACACACACACATACACACAAAACACACTCACACTCACTCACATATACATACTCACACACACACACACACTCACTCACATATACATCCTCACACACACACACATAGACACACACTCACTCACATATACATACTCACACACACACACACACTCACTCACATATACATCCTCACACACGCACACATAGACACACACTCACTCACATATACATCCTCACACACACACACACACACACACACTCACTCACATATACTTACTCACACACACACACACACACACTCACTCACATATACATCCTCCACACACACACACATACACACACACTCACTCACATATACTACTCACACACGCACACCACACACACACTCACTCACATATACATACTCACACACACACACACACACTCACTCACATATACATCCTCACACACACACACACATACACACACACTCACTCACATATACTTACTCACACACGCACACACATACACATTCGCACACACACACACTCTGACACACACACACCCACACAGTCACTCTCACCCATACCCAGACACACCCACACACTCTCTCTCACATGGACACCATACACACACTCATACACCCACATACACTCACACACACACCCACACACCCACACACACTCACACACACACCCACACACACATACACACTCACATTCTCTGACACATACACACTCTCTCTCTCTCAAACACACACCCACACACACACCCACATGCACACATGCTATCACACACACACACACTCACACACACCCATGTACACAGATACTCACACCCATACACACACGTTCACACTCACACACACCCACACAAACAATCACATACACACATTCACACTCTCTCTCTCTCTCACACACACACACACATATATACACACACTCATATGCACACACTCTATCACACATGCACACACTCACTCACACAAACCCACATACACACATACTCACACCCATACACAAACATTCACACTCACACACACAATCACATACACGCACTCACACACTCTCACACACACACCCATTTAGACACACACACACTCTCATACACACACACTTCGCGCACACTCTCATACACCCACACACACTCACACACCCACACACACAACACACACACACACTCACTCACACACAGCCATATATACACACACTCACACCATACACACATGTTCACACTCACACACATCCACACAAACAATCACATACACACACTCACACTCTCTCTCTCTCTCTCTCTTTCTCTCTCACACACACACACGCACACTTAGGCAACACACTCACTCAGTCACACACTCCCTAACACTCACCCACACACACTGACACACAAACACTGACATACACACACACTCACACACACACACACACATGCACACACACTCTCACACACACATTTACACAATCATATACTTACACTCACACTCTCGCACACATATACTCACACATGAACAGACTCACACGCACTCACACATACACACTCGCACAGACACTCCCACACAAGCACAGACACATGGCATACACACATACACATACACACACTCACAAACACAACTCACACTGACACACTGATATTTCCAGCCCACGTGACATGAAGCAACTAAAATGAAAAGTTTCCGATGTTTTCAAGCAGAATTTAACGAGCAGAGACACGGACTTTCCAGAAACAAAAACTACCCCAAATAACAAATTGTGCGCTGGAAACTCACCACAGAGGAGTGCGAGAATTACAATTAAATTCCAAACCATTGCTGCTATTTTGCATTGGGATCATCCGCCTGTGTTTCTACAAGAAATAGAATCGAGAAACGTTCAGGGAGAATGGGACCTCTCAATTTTATCCCAACAAACCTCATCTGCTTTCTTCCCCACTGCCGCTTTGTCATTATGTTCAAATGTTGATGCACGATAAGCATTTCCTCTTTATTCACACATCCTGCAGCTTAATTTCTGCTGGCAACCCCATCTCACAGGAGAGGCGCTGACAGTAAGAGACAGGCTTGTAATGTTCTCCTCTCGCTCTGTGTTGTGACAGGTACACAACTGCAACATGTTCGATAATAAAACTAACCAGAAACAGAAAATGCTGGAACATCGATAACTGTATCGCTGACGCTTCATGTTCTCTTCTGGGTCTGGAAAAAAATGATCAATTTCTATCCCTCTGTCATCTTCACAGGGTCCATCTGTGATGCTTCCTTTCCCTTCCTTAACCTCTCTGTCTCCATTTCAAAGAACAAAGAACAAAGAGCAACACAGCACGGGAAACAGGCCCTTCGGCCCAACGAGCCCGCGCCGCCGTCCTAACGTCTTAATGACATATCCATGACTTTAGGCTATGCCTATTGTCCCACATAGGGACAAATATAGGGACAATTTGTTACCCAATCAGCCTAAGAGCACATTTTTGGGATGTGGGAGGAAACCGGAGCACCCGGAGAAAACCCACGCAGCCACGGGGAGAACGCGCAAACTCTCGCAGACACAGGCCCAAATCCATGTGTCTGCACAGCAACAGCGATACTCTCTGAGCTGTCATGTTGCCCATCAGATGGTCCAGTTTAAGCACACACTCACGACGTGAAGCACTAGGCCACTCCTGAAGCAACATCAAAGAGCAGCCCTCGCACGGCCTGCCGAATGCATGCACCTTGTTGGTCAACAAGGTGGACCGAATTGCCTGTGAAAACAAATAAGACATTATTAAACATGCGAAAAACTGAGACATCCCTGAGACAAAACTAAAAGATATTCTAATACTATTTGGTCGTCCCAAAGCTCCCGATATTTAGACAGTCCTGCTACATCCCTCTATCTGCAGACCGCTCATGTGGCTGTCCAAGAGACCCTTAAACAACCCTAGCGTGCCTGCTCCCACCACCTTACTCGGCAGTGCATTCCACACCCCCACTACCCTTTGTGTGAAAAACTGCCCTCTAATATTCGTCTTATACATAGCTCCCCTCACCCTGAGGCCGTGACCCCTTGTTCTATCCATTTCTAATGGTGGAAAAAGCTTACCACCATTTACTCTATCTGTACCCCTCATAATCTTATATACCTCTAATAGATCCCCTCTCAGCCGACATCTTTCAAGGGAAAACAACCCCAGTGTGTTCAATCTTTCCTCATAAGACTGCCCTTTACCAGGCAGCATCCTGGTAAATCTCCTCTGCACTCTCTCCAGGGCCTCTACATCCTTCCGGTAGTACGGCGACCAGAACTGGACGCAGTACTCCAAGTGAGGCCTAACCAACGATCTATACACCGTCAACATCAGACTCCTACTCTTGTATTCTATATCCCTTCCCATGAAGGCTAACATACCATAGGCTTTCTTTATCACATTCTCCACCTGTACTGACACCTTCAGAGACTTGTGAACCTGCACCCCCAGGTCTCTCTGCGTCTCTATACTCCGGATAATTTTACCTTTTGTCCTATAACTCCCCTCTGTCCACCATTATCCATTGCAAGCACACCAGCTCCCTCCAGCCACCATGACTACATCTCTTCACACCTCATATCCTGTGAGACTCCATCCCATTCTCTCAGTTCCTGAGCCTCTGTCGCATCAATTCCAATGATGCCCCTTTCCAAAATGGAGCAGCTGATAAGTCTTCCTTCTTCTGTAATCATGGATTCCCGTCCACCGTGATTGACAGGGCTCTCAACTATGTCCGACCCATCTCCCTCATCCCAGCCCTTCCTGTCCCTGTTGTGAATTATGTCAATCGCCTTGTTTGCGTTATCCAGGGTTTCTCCAGAGAAGGGAACAGACCTGGATTCCCTGGCTCAGGGAAGTACCATGGAACCATTGAATGCCTGGATTGCAGAGGAAGGCTGTTTGGCCCCTGCCTCTCAGAGAGAGAGCGTCTCATACAAGTCCACACCTCGCTCTATCAACATAATTCTCAGCATTCACCATGGTCAATCCATCTAACCTGCACATCTTTGGACACTAAGGGGCAATTTAGCATGGCCAATCCACCTAACCTGAGCATCTTTGGACAGTAAGGAGCAATTTAGCACGGCCAATCCACCTAACCTGCACACCTTAGGACACTAAGGGGCAATTTAGCATGGCCAATCCACTTTACCTGCACATTTTTGAACACTAAAATGCAGTTTAGCATGGCCAATCCACTTAACCTGTACATCTTTGAACACTAAGGGACAATTTAGCATGGCCAATCCACCTAACCTGCACATCTTCGAACTCTAAGGGGCAATTTAGCATGGCCAATCCACTTAACCTGTACATCTTTGAACACTAAGGGGCAATTTAGCATTGCCAATCCATCTAATCTGCACGTCTTTGGACACTAAAGGGCAAGTTAACATGGCCAGTTCACCTAACCTGCACATCTCTGGAAACTAAGGGAGAATTTAGCAAGGCTAATCCCCTAACCTCCACATCTTTGAATACTTAGGACAATGTATCATGGCAATCCACATAACGTGCACATCTCTGTACTCTGAGAAACAATTTAGTATGGCTAATCCCCCTAACCTGCCATTCTTTGGACACTAAGGGGCAACTCAGCATGGTCAATCCACCTAACCTAGACATCTTTGGATGCAAACTGGCACGTTAGCACAGTAAGTCCACCAATCTACATGTTTTGGGACACTAAGAAGCAATTTAGCATGACAAATCCACCTAATCTATAATCTTTGGAGTGTGGAGGGGAAGCAGAATGCTCAGAGAAACCCATGCAGGCACATGGAGAACATGCAGACTCTGCACAGACAGTGACCCAAGGCTGGATTTGAACCTGGGACCCTGGCACTGTGAGGTAGCAGTGCTAACCATTGTACCACCGTACAATCCCTTGTCACACTGCTTACTGTTGTTCTGCCGTTGACACATTCTGATCTCTTAATGGCAGCTATCAATAACCTTCCAAGTTGTGACCACAACCATTTGCAATCCCTTTGTCTTGTAGTCCAGGGCATCTTTGTCAGTCCTTCCCTCGCTATCACTTATCACTGGCCCTCTACCCAGCCCCACCTTTCCAGCTTCACCTCCCCCACTCCCCCACAACAGTAAAAATATCATCATATTTCCAGTTGTCTTGAGCTCTGACCATAGAAAAATTACAGAGAAAACCCACTATTGCCCCTCCAGTGACAATATCATTGTACCACCATCCAACCTACAACACCACAAGAACCAGAAAGAGTTTCACCATCTCTAATTTCCCTGATGGGAGGGAGATCCATCCCAGTACCTGCAGTCTCTCCGTATAACATTACTCACTGGTATTCGCACCATATATATTGGAGTTTGGGATAAATCAACCTTCACAAAGCTTCCCGTTTAATTGTGCCTTTTCACGCAGAGATCAATTAGCTTTACCCTCAGTCAGGTCTGTCTGTAACTCACCAATCAAACAGGAGTTAAAAGGAAGGAGACAATTGTTGACTTCAGGAAGCGCAGTGTAGAACATGCCCCTGTCTACATCAACAGGGATGAAGTGGAAATGGCCAAGCGCTTCAAGTTTCTAGGTGTCGAGAACACCAAAAACCTGTCCTAGTCCCTCCACACCAACACTATAGTTAAAAAAACCTCTCAACGTCTCTACTTTCTCAAGAGACTAAGGAAATTTTGCATGTTCGTCACAACTCACACCAGTTTTTACAGATGCATCATAAAAAGTGTGCTCTCCCCATGTATCACAGCTTGGTATGGCCCCTGCTCTGCCCAGGAACACAAATAACTACAAAGGATGATGAGCATAGCCAAGTCCATCATGCAAACCAACCTCCCATCATTGACTTCATCTACACTTCACACTGCCTCGGAAAAGCAGTCAGTATAATCAAGAACGCCACCACCCCGGACAGACTCCCTTCCATCTTCTCCTGTCGGGAGAAAGATGCAAAAACCTGAGATCACCAATTGACTCAAGAACAGTTTCTTCCCTGCTGCCATCAGACTCCTGAATGGACCTACCCTATATTAAGTTGACCTCTCTCTACCCCCTTGCTACGTCTGTAACACTACACTCTGCACTCTCTCATTTCCTTCTCCCTTACGTACTCTATGAACGATATGCTTGGTCTGTATAATGAGCAAGAAACAATGCTTTTCACTGGATACTAACACGTGTTTGTGACAATAACAAATCAAATCAAAAATTGGATACATCTTTTAAACTTAGCGAATGAGGTCCTAACTATTTGTAACACGTGACCCCAAGTGGATTGAGGACTGAGAAATGGGCCATAAAATGTCAATGTCACTAAAGACTCTCTGACCAGGCTGCTGAGTAAGTTTGAGAGGTTCAATGGAGACGATCCAGAGGTGACAGTGAAGGGGAGTCTGAGAATTGGGATGTGGCCTCCAACACCAGCCCAACCTCCCATCTCCAATACTAATAGCACCCCACACTGGGAACACCTCTTTGAGAGCTTGGGTAACACAGTGATACAGTGGTTAGCACTGCTACTTTATAGCACCAGGAACCTGGGTTCGATTCCTGGCTTGGGTCACTGACTGTGTGGAGTTTGAACCTTTTCCCTGTGTTTGGGTGGGTTTTCTCCGGGTGCTCCGGTTTCTCTCCACAGTCGGAAAGACATGCTGGTTAGGTGCATTGGCCGTGCTAAATTCCCCCGCAGTGTCCGCGAAAAAGGTGGAGACTCGGAGATTTTCATTTCAGTGTTAATGTCAGCCTGCTTGTGACATTAATAAATAAACTTTTTTCAAAAACTTTTAAACTGGGACTAAATATCTCCTCAACTTCTCTGAAATAGTTCCTGGCAGGAGCAGGCGATCAGTATCATGGAGTCATTGTCATAGAAACCTTACTGTGCAGAAAGAGGCCATTCAGCCCATCGGATCTGCACTGACCACTATCCCCGAGAATGTGCAAATTTCACACAGACAGTCACCCGAGCTGGGAATCGAACCCAGACCCCTGGGGCTGTGAGACAGTAGTGCTAACCCACTCTGCCACCGTGTCACCTCTGTGCATCTGCGTTGAAATGCTGGCAATCAGGGGCAGTGGGCATCCAGAAAGAGGGCGTAGGTTGGCTATGAACCTGCCCAAACCTCCACCCATTGAAGAAATGAAGAGGCTGCTTTCTTTACTTCCAAATTTGGTAAGACAAGAGGCAAAGAGAGAGAGGTGATGAAATAAAGTGCACTAAACAAGTGTACTGTTCTCAAGACTGTGTAAAGTCGGGACAGAAGGAACTGAATGCATTCAGACTGTAAATCTAATCTGCTCCCCACAATCTAAAGTGTGTGACCAAGCAGATGAAGAGAAGTTAGTGGGCTGGAAATAAAATAATCATGCCAACCTTAATAAGTGCTAGATCATTATCATTTTGCAAGCTGCTATCAGCAATGCTGTTAGACACATCACTGCAATTTATACAAAATACGTTTTGCACTTTACTTCCATCAACTTTGAATCACTGGCTGCCTTTTACAACACAGAAAAGCCCATTATCTGTGCACTGACTGAGATATCAGCTTTCCAGCCAAGCCCCACTTTCCCACATTTGGCCCAGAGCTCTGCAGGTTCGATACAAATCCAGACACATTTTCACAGAAAACATAGAACATTATAGCACAGTACAAGCCCTTCGGCCCTCAGTGTTGTGCTGAGCTTTGTCAATCGCAAGATCAAGCTATCCCACTCCCTATATTTCTGGTGTGCTCCATGTGCCTACCCAATAACTGCTTGAAGGTTCCTAAAGTGTCCAACTCCACTATCACAGCAAGCAGTGCATTCCACACCCCAACCACTCTCTGAATCTCACACATCTAAACTATATTTCCCACCTTATAGTTATGCCCCTTAGTAACAGCTACATTACCCGAGGAAATAGTCTCTGCACGTCCACTCTAACTATCCCCCTCATCATCTTATAAACCTCTATTAAGTCGCCTCTCATCCTCCTTCGCTCCAAAGAGAAAAGCCCCAGCTCCCTCAACCTTTCCTCATAAGACCTACCCTCCAATCCCAGGCAGCATCCTGGTAAATCTCCTCTGCACTCTCTCCAACGCTTCCACATCCTTCTTATAGGATATATATATTTTTGATAAGGTTTAGAAGATTCTGTCTCTTTTGGGAATTGAGTTCCAGGCATCCAAGTCCTCCTGGGCGAAAAATACTTCCTCATCTCCCCTCCAATCTTTCTAACCATTGCTTCGAATCATTGCTTCCCCCCGTCACTGACCTCTTGCCTGAAGTCAGTAAACACTTGCAATCTATACAAAACCCCCTCATAATTTTGCGCACCTTAATCCAATACCCCCTCACCGTCCTTTGTGAAGAACTCTAGCCTATCTGATCTTCCATCCAGCTTCAATTTCCCATTCCTGAGTGGCAACATCCTTGTGAATCTCCTCTGCCCCCTCTCTAATGAAATTATACCCTTTCTGTAATGAGATGACAGAACTGCATACAGTTCTCAAGTTGGGGCCTAACTAACATTTTATACAATTCCAGCATTGCCTTCCTCTTTTATATTTCTTTTTTATGTTCATTTGTGGGACACGGGCATTGTTGGACAGCCAGCGTTTATTGCTCATCTCTAGTTGCCCTTGAGTGGGGGTAATTCAAAGCCAGCCACATTGCTGTGGATCTGGTGTCACATGTAGGCCAGACTGGGTAAGGATGGCAGATTTCTTCCCCTAAGGGACATTAGTGAACCAGATGGGTTTTTCCGACAATGGTTTCATGGTCATCAGTAGATTCTTAATTCCAGATATTTTTCATTGAATACAAATTCTACCATCTGCCGTGGCGGGATTTGAACCCAGCTCCACAGAACATTAGCTGAGTTTCTGGATTAATAATCTCACGATGATACCACTAGGCCATCCCCTCCACCTTCTGTACCACTGCTAATAAATGAAAGGATTCCGTGTTCCCCAAACACCTCATCCTGATGCAATTTGGGACCTGTGGGCATACAGTCCAAGGTCTCTCACTCCCTCCACTCCATTCTGTGTCACTCCAGAGACACAATGGTTCTCACAGTGCCAGAGAACCAGGTTCGATTCCTGTCAGTGTGGAGTTTGCACGTTCTTCCTGTGTCTGAATGGGTTTCCTTTGTGTGCTCCGGTTTCTTTCCGAAAGACGTGCTGGTGAGATGCATTGACCGTGCTAAATTCTCCCTCAGCGTACCCGAACAGGTGCCAGAGTGTGGTCACTAGGGGATTTTTCAGGATTTTTTTATTCATTTATGGGACCTGGGGGTCACTGGCTGGCCAGCATTTATTGCCCATCCCCAATTGCCCTTGTTCAGAGGGCAGTTGAGAGCCAATGACATTGCTGTGTGGCTTTAAAGCCACACGTAGGCCAGACAGGGTAAGGACGGCAGATTTCCTTCCCTAAAGTGAACCAGATTTGTTTTTCTGACAACCAATAATGGTTTCATGTTAGATTTTTTAGAATCCCTGTCATGCAGCAGGAGGCCATTCAGCCCATTGTGCCTGCACCGACCACAATCCCATCCAGCCTCTTTCCCTATAAACCCATGCATTTCGCTAGTCCCCTGACACTTAAGGGCAATTTAACACGGCCAAACCAAAGATGCACATCTTTGGACCATGGGAGGATAACGGAGTGCCCGGAGGAAACCCGTGCAGACACAGGGAGAATGTGCAAACTCCACACAGGCAGTGAACCAAGCCGGGAATTGAACCCAGGTCCCCGGCGCTATGATGCAGCAGTGCTAACCACTGTGCGACCACGTCACCATGGTCATTGGTGGATCCTTAATTCCAGATTTTTTTTATTGAATTGAAATTCTACCACTTTGCAGCCTGATCTCCAGAACATTAGCTGAGAGGCTGGATTAATAGTACAGCAATAATACCATCGCTTCCTCTCGTAACTTCATTGCAGTGTTAATGTAAGCCCACTCCTGACGCTAATAAATAAACTTTAAAAAAACTCTCATTTATTGTGCAATCCCCCCAAATGTATCATTTCACAATTCTCCAATTCCAACCCTATTTCTAATATTCTTCCACTTGACCAATCCACAGATATTCTCCATGGAACTGTTATGTAATTTACTGATAGAAATGTCATTGCTAAAGTATGTTATGGGCAGAGGGAGAGGGAAATTTTATCAGCTGCTATTGGAAAAAAAGGACATTTTGTTGGTGAAGCAATGAAAAAAAAATTGCCATTCCTTTCAATTTCCATTCTCAACATCCGAACCTGGGACGGTCCAGCAGCACAGTGTTTAACACTGCTGCCCCACAGGGACCCAGGCTTGATTCCCGGTTTGGGTCACTGTACATTCTTCCAGTGTCTGCGTGGGTTTCCTCCGGGTGCTCTGGCTTCCTTCCACCGTCTGAAAGACGTGCTGGTTAGGTTCATTGGCTAAATTCTCCCTCAGTGTACCCGAAAGTGTGGCGACCAGGGAATTTTCATAGTAACTTCATTGCCATGTTAACGTAAACCTAAAAGTGACAATAATAAACTAACTTTGTTAACTTCCGTAGGAGAGAATGTATCTGTCCCTGCAGGTGGCATGGTGTCATAGTGGTTAGCACACACAGCGCCAGGGACCAGGGTTCGATTCCCAGCTTGGGTGAATGCCTGTGTGGAGTTTGCGCCTTCTCCCCATGTCTGTGTGGGTTTTCTCCCACAGTCCAAACACCTGTGGGTTGAATGGATTGGCCGTGCTAATTGCCCCTTAGTGTCAGGGGGACAAGTTAGGGCGAATGCATGGAGTTATGGGGACAGGGCATGGGTGGGATTGTGGTCGGTACAGACTCGATGGGCTGAATGGCCTCCCTCTGCGCTGTAGGGATTCTATGATTCTACTCGATATTCTGAATGTTTGGTCACAGTTGCAGGTTAGATGTGCCCTCACTGATAAAAATGACCCCTACACCCCCGTCTGTTACACCGTGGAGATTGGACGTAATGAAAAGCACAGGGACAATGGACCAGGTAGAATTGATTCGGGTAGACCCCTGTCACCTACCACGAGCTCCTGAAATAGTGGATCCATTCAACCCTCCCCCAGGGGAAGACTTGTCAGCGCAGTTACTTGTTTTGTGGTCAAAAAAGAGGAAACAGGTGTTGAGGCAAGAGTGTTACTGAAGAAATTCATATCTCCCAACAGAGGAATGAGGAAGGACAAAACTCAGGGCAGCTTTAAGCAGAAATAACGTTCAGTAATTTAGCTGACTTGTTTTGTTTGTTAACTCAGCGCGGTTAACCTCAGCCGATGCCGATTTCCTATCCCTAATTACCCCGGAAATGAACGGCCATTTCCAAAGGTCATTTCAGAGTTAATCGCATTGTTGGAGTCACCTTTTAACACAGTAAAAAAATCTCACAACACCAGGTTAAAGTCCAACAGGTTAATTTGGCAGCACAAGCTTTCAGAACACTGCCCCTTCATCAGGAGAGTGGGGGAGTGGTGTTGACAAACAGGGTGTATTTCGACACAAACTCAATTTACAAAATAATGGTTGGATTGCGAGACTTGACAGATAATCAAGTCTTAAAGGTGCAGACAAAGCAAGCAGAGAGAGGGGCCAAGCACAAGTTGAAGTGGTATGTATTCTCTCCAGACAGGACAGTTAGTGAAATTTTGCAAGAACAGATAAGTCATGGTGGTTACAGACAGTATGACATGAACCCAAGATCTCGGTTGAGCCGTCCTCATCTGTGCGGTTATCGGACTCTGCTCAGTGACTGCAGTCAGAGAATTCAGCCTCTGATCTTCAGGCAAACATTCTCCAAGGTGGCCTTCACGACACATGGCAACGCAGAATCACTGACCAATCCCCCTAACCTTTGGACAATAAGCGCCAATTTAGCATGGCCAATCCACTGAACATGCGCACATTAGGACCCTTTCAGGCAATTTAGCATGGCCAATCCACTTAACCTGAACACCTTTGGACATAACCGGTAATTTAGCATTGCTAATCCACCTAACCTCCACACCTTTGGACACTAAAAGGCAATTCAACAAGGCCACTCCACCTAACCTGCACACCTTATGACACTAGGAGACAATTTTTATGGCTAATCCAACTAACTTACACACCTTTGGAGTCTTCCAGGCTATTTAGCATTATCAATCCACCTAACCCGCACATCTTTGGACACCAAGTGGCAAATTAGCACAGCCAATCCACCTAACCTGTACATTTTGGGCATGAAAGGGCAATTTAACATGACCAATCCATCTAACGTACACATCCTTGATTATTAAGTGGCAACTTAGCATGGTCAACACTGTAGCTTGCACGTCTTTGGAGTGTAGGTGGAAAACAGTGCACGCGGAGGGAACATACGCAGCCATGGGGAGAATGTCCAGACAGACAGTGAGCCACAGCTGGAATTGAACCCTGGTCCTGGCACGGTGAGGCAGCAATGTAAACCACTGTGCCACCATACCACACACCGAGGACAATGTATTTCCTTACCTATATGGATACTAGTGAACCAGATGGATGTATGTTTTGCGACATGGCCATTATTAGATTATTTGTTCCAGCTTTTTCACTGGATTCAAATTTAACCATCCGCTGTGGTGGGATTCCAACTTTTGTCCCAAAAAGCAATACCCTGTGTGTTTCACAGATCCACCCCACCCTGTAAGGGCGACAGAGCATCAAGCAAGACAACACCACGATATATTTATCCCTGGTGTGTTGCAGACCGGACCAACTCAGCTCCTGCAGTGTGGCCTCACTTTCCTTCTGGAGCAGGGAGGTACAAGTGGGTTATCCACATCCCCTGCTGGTACAATGCACCACCATTCCCTCCACTGGGGAGGAAGGTGCAAGAGCTGTAAATAAAAAAGAAGTTGGCAACATCTTTGCACATTTTTGGACACGAATGGGAAATTTAGCGCGGTCAATCCATCCCACTTGAATATCTTTGGACACTAAGCGGCATTTTGCATGCTCAATCTACCTAACCTACAAAACTTTGGATCTTTACAAGCAATTTTGCATGGCCAATCCACTTAATCTGAACATCTTTGGACAGAACAGGCAATTTAATATGGCCAATCCTCTTAATTCGAATATCTTTGGACACTAAAGGGCAATTTTGCATGGCCAATCCAGCTAACCTGCACATCTTTGGACACGAGTGGGAAATTTAGCATGGTCAATCCATCTAACCTGAATATCTTTGGAACCTAAGTGGCAGTTTAGCATGATCAGTCTACCTAACCTGCACATTTTTGGACACTATGGAGCCATTTTGCATGGCCAATCCAGCTAACCTGCACATCTTTGGACACTAAGGGGCAATTTCTGGTGAAGAAACCACGATCTTAGCGTAAGCAAAGACGCAGTGAGAGAGAGGAAAAGCGTGTATGTCACAGCACTTTTGTGAGGTTTTCCTCTACTTCCTGCTATGAATTGCCACAGAGATCATTGCACTTGTCGGATGGACAGTCCGCTGGGCAACCAGCTTCTTGTTTTTGACTCCCGGACAGAAGGAAGGTCGCTTTCCCGACATGACTTCACTGGCGTGGGCTCCCACCATCTGCATTGTCTTTCTCCTGTCGGGTAAGGTTCAAGCTCCACGTGATTTTCGCAAACCGATATTTGCCTTTCTTTGAAGGAATCCTTCTATGAGGGAAAAAAAAGAATCGAAGGTTTTCTGCAGAGTTGAACAATCCTCGGGGGGGAAGGGGTGAATTCCAGTGAAAATAAAAGTGGATGTATTAAATAGGTTGGGGGGGGGGGTTGTTCAGCTTTGCTTCTTTTAGCATAACTGTGCAGATTGTGGGATTTTCCAGTCCCACCGATGGTTAAGTGTTTTAAGTGCTCACCCCTGGGGTGGGAGGAGGGGACGGGGTCACCTTCATCTGTATTAGACTGCACTGCGCAACCCCCCTGGACATAAAAAGTGTACATTTTCCAGTCCCGTCCACCTGTAGTGGCAACTGTCATAAAATCATAGAGTTCTTATAATACAGAGGAGGCCATTCAGCCCATCGAGTCTGCACTGACCACAGTCCCACTCAGGCACTATTGTCGCAACCCCACGCATTTACCCTGCTAATCCCTGACACTAAGGTCAATTTAGCATAGCCAATCAGCCTAACCCGCACATCTTTGGGAAGTGGGAGGGAGCCGGGGCACCTGGAGGAAATCCCACGCAGACATGAGGAGAATGTGCAGACTCCACACAGACAGTGACCCGAGGCCGGAATTGAACCCGGGTCCCTGGCGCTGTGAAGCAGTGTACGCTACTCACTGTGGCACCGTGCCACACTTGAAAGCGCTGATCCGCAGAGCACAGCATGTCGCTGGCGGAGAGGACAGTTTCAGGGAGCACTGAAAGATTTGTTGATTCCTGGTGGAAATTTCAGGTCAGGGTGGGATTGGGAAATCCCACATTCCGGGGACGTAGCCAAGAAGTGCTCCCAGTTGATTAGAACAGCTCTGAGAGGCAGGCACCAAACCCCGGGGTATTGGATATCTAGTCCACGTATCGAGGCACGGAAGAATGAGCAGTGGGTAATCTTATTGAAACAAAGGTTCTGTGTGGGATTTGAGAGGGAGGATGTTTACAACGCTGTGGGAGACAAGAACCAGGGGATAAGCTTTCAGAATGGGAGATCTCCTATTTAAGTCAGAGATGGGGATGTGAGGAGATGAGGCGGCACGCTAGCACAGTGATTAGCACTGCTGCCTCACAGCATCAAGGACCCAGGTTCAATTCCAGCCTTGTTTGTGCAGAGTCTGCACATTCTCCCTGTGTCTGCGTGGGTTTCCTCTGGATGCTCTGGTTTCCTCCCACACTCCAAAATGTGCAGATTAGGTTGATTGGACACGCTAAATTGACCCTAAGTATCAGGGGGCTAGCAGGATAAATACGCAGGATTATGAGAACAGGGACTGGGTGGGATTGTGGTCAGTACAGACTCAATGGGCTGAATGGCCTCCTTCTGCAATGTAGGGTTTCTATGATTCTCCCAGAGGAGTGCTGGTTACTGGAAGTGTTGTTCCACAGAACACAGTCTGGGCAGTGGGTCACTGAAGATATTGAAGGCTGAGTTACACTGATTTCTCTCAGGTGGGAGGGAGAAAGGGCCAGAGAGGGGAGTGAAACTGAGACACCCTCAGATCAGTCACAGTCTTATCGAATGGCAAAGCAGGATCAAAGGCCTACTCCTGATTCCCAAACTCCCACGTTTGTTCCCTGTAATACTTCCCAAGCATTCCCCCAATTCCGCCCTCCTTTTTGAAAGCTCCTATTGCCTCAGCTTCTGTTGGTCCTTTCAAGCAGCACCTTCCAGATCACAGTTCACTGCGTTAAAATACAAATCCTCCTCATCTCCACCCACCCCTCTGGTTCTTTTCCTGATCCTCTTCAATCTGTCCCCTTCTCTGGTTATCCACCCCTCAGTCACTGGAAATACTTTCTTCTCATGCACTCTATCCTACAGAATCTATTATAGAATCCCCGCAGTACAGAAAGAGGCCCTTCAGCCCATCGAGTCTGTGCTGACCACAGTCCCACTCAGGCAGCACCCCCGTAACCCCACACATTTACCCTGCTAATTCCCCTGACACTTGAGTCAATTTAGTATGGCCAACCCACTGAACCCAAACATCTTTGGACTGTGGGAGGAAACCGGAGCACCCGGAGGAAACCCACACAGATACGGGGAGAACATGCCATCTTCACACAGAAAATGACCCCAGGCTGTATTTGAACCCCGGGTCCCTGATGCTGTGAGGGAGCAGCGTTAACCACTATGCCACGGTGGCACCTCATGATTTTGAACGCCTCGATTCAATCTCCCTTCTCACATTCTCTGCTCTGAGGAGAACGATCCCAGCTTCTCCCAGCCTCTCCGATATTGAATGAAGTCCCCTCGTCCCTGGGAGCACTCAGTTTAATCCCCTCCGCACCCTCTCTGAAGCCTCGACCTCCTTTCCAAAGAGCAGGAGCCAGAATTCTCCACAGCGGTGGGATTCTCCAGCCCTGCCAGCAGCGAACCCCCACCCCACGGATCTCCTGCCATTGTTGGGGGGGGGGAGGAGGGGTGATTTCCAGCACTAACAAACAACGCACCACGTCCTGTCGGTGGGAAACATACGGCTGGGAGACTGGAGAATCTGACTCAGATGTGGCAGAAGTGTTTACAAGTAATAACCAAATGATTTTTTTATAAAGCTTAGACTCTCTATTCTGTTTAACAGATTAAAGAATTTGGCTTACAATGTTTCATGTAAACAAGTCACACTTTTTGTACACCCCCTCCTTCCCTATCCATACTTTCACAGTGGCTTTGCTACCTCGCAGTGCCAGGGTTCAATGCTGGCCTGTCTGTGCTGAATCTGCGCATTCTCCCCATGTCTGCGTGGGTGTCCTCCAGGTGCTCCCACAGTCCAAAGATGTGCAGGTTAGGTGGATTGGCCATGCTAAATTTACCTTCAGTGTCGGGGGGATTAACAAGGGTAAGTACTTGTAGTTACAGGGACAGAGTTAGGCTGGGATTGTTGCTGGTGCACAGAATCACAGGATACGACAGCGCAGAGGCAGCCCTTTGACACATGGAGCCTTCACTGAAATGCCCTGAACTGCCCACCGAATCCCACTAACCAGCTCATAGCCTTGAATGTTATGGAGTGCCAAGTATTCACCAAGATACTTTTAAAGACATCCTGGCTCCACCACCCTCCCAGGCAGCACATCCTCTGCGTCAGAGGATTGTCATCCTCTGCGTAAATCTTCTCTTTAATTACCACCCCCCCAAACCTGCAACCACTCCCACACTAATAACTTGTGTCCCCTTGTAACTGACCCTTTCAACTGAGGGCAACTCTATCCAGTCTGTCCAGGCCCTTCAGAATCTTGCCCAGCTCGAACAGGTCACCCCCTCAGCCTTCTCCACTCCGGTACAAACAACCCGAGTCTCTCCAACCTCTTTTAAATGCTCCATCCCAGGCAGTATCTCCACTCCTGCACCCTCTCCAGTGTGTTCGCTGTGATGTGATGACTAGAACTGCACACCACATCCCAGCTGGGGCCTCACCAAAGTTCTACACAGCTCCATCATGGCCTTTCGTAACCTACACCCCGCTTGGTAAAGGTGCCACGTGCCTTTTTCACCATCCTGTTCACCTTCTCAGGGACCCATGGTCAAACACGCCTGTTCTTCGGCACAGGCTCGATGGGCCGAACGGCCTCCTCCCGCACTGTAGGCTCCTGAGATTCTTTCTCCTTTCAAGACGTTGGGCTGTTTTAGCATTACCGCTTCCTAAATGCACTTCCATTTCTTTACTTCCCTTTCGTTAATGGGAGGTGGAGGGTGAGAGGTGAGGAGGGTTGAGGTTGGGCGGTGGGGGAGGGGAGGGGAATGGGCAGGGAAAATGTGGGGATATATCATGTAATTTGTAGATCCGCCTGGTACCAAACGGTGTGAAAGTAGATGCTGCAGATTTCCCCGAACCTCACCCAGTCATGCTCATAGGAATGAGATGTGTTGCCAAAAAAGAGAAGGTTGCAATAATTGATAACTAAAATAGGCGCGATAGGGATGTGCGGTTCAGAAACATTTAACCATTTTTAAAAAAAGATTACATCATCTTGTGCAACTGTGATGCTGTCTTTTTAAAGAACAAAGAACTAAACAGCACGGGTAGCAGGCCCAACGAGCCCGCGCCGCCACCCTGATGTTCCCACTTCTACCCGTGATCCCTGTCAATGTTTATAGATCTATGCATTAGAACCAAATTTGAGACAATTTAGGGAGAATTTGTTCTGCCAGTCAGCCTAAGAGCACATCTTTGGGGTGTGGGAGGATCCAGAGCACCCGGAGAAAACCCACGCAAGCACGGGGAGAATGCGCAAACTCCCGCAGACACAGGCCCAAATCCATGTATCTGCACAGCACAGCGATAGTCACTGAGCTGTCGTGTTGCCCATCAAATGGTCCAGGTCAAGCGTACACTAACGACGTGAAGCACTGGGATACTCTCGAAAAAAATCCAAGAGCAGCCCTCTCACGACCCATCGCGTGTATGCCCCGTGTTAGACAACAAGGTGGACTGAAGTACCTGTAGGTTAAAACAAATGCATCAATATTATCGACAATTTACACACTTCCCAGGGGATTCCCAAGGCTCATGATGCCTATTTTAGATCAGTTTTCTATACCCCTCCATTCCCATTCTGTTCATGTGCCCATCTCAGTATCTCTTTCAATGCAAGCTAATTGACATCTCTGACAGGGACGTGATCTGCCCAGAACGAACATACAACAGCCCTTGGGGATCTGATGAGAGGAAAGGGTAGCTGGTAGGTTGAGGCTCGGTACCCCTTCGCGTGGTAATTTATTTTTTAAAAATGCCATTGCGTTTTCACCTGGGTGGGGCTCTCAGCTTTCAGGGGACGCTGTCCTCGTGTGTTCCATTTGCAAACTCTTTCGCTGCTGATGCCAGTCCACGAGAGGTGGGCTACCCACACATGGAGGCAAGGTTCAGGTGGGGAGCTCAGCAGAAGCTAATCTGAACACCCTAACAGCTAGGGGTGAAATATCAGCGGCACGGTGGCACAGTGGTTAGCACTGCTGCCTCACAGTGCCAGGGTTCAATGCTGGCCTTGGGTCACTGTCTATGCTGAATCTGCGCATTCTCCCCATGTCTGTGTGGGTGTCCTCCGGGTGCCCCCACAGTCCGAAGATGTGCAGATTAGGTGGATTGGCCATGTTAAATTTCCAGTTTCCATTCCCGGCTTGGGTCACCGTCTGTGCGGAGTTTGCACATTCTCCCCCCGCGTCTCCTCCCAACTCTGGGTGCTCCAGTTTCCTCCCATCGTATAAAGATGTATAGGTTAGGTGGATTGAAAATTGCCCCTTAGCGTCAGCAGAACTAGCTGGGTAAAGAAGTGGAGTTACGGGAATAGGGACTGGGTGGGATTGTGGTTGGTGCAGCCTCGATGGGCCAAATGGCCTCCTGCTGTGCTGTAGAGATTCTATGGTTCTATTCTGTGAGATGTATTCTCAGATTGAATTAAACTTCTTTGCTTGAAGAGATTTAATAACATAGCTGGCCTGTCTGTCTATCTACCTGCCATGTCTATCTGCTTGTCTCTCTGTCTGCCCATCTGAAGAGTTTTCTTTCCCTCCATTCATCCATCTGCTCATCTCTCTATTCATCTGCCTCCCTAACAATCAACCAACATGTCTGTTTATCTATCTATCTATTTGTCGGTCTATCTATCTATCTATCCATCTACCTACTATCTATCTATCTATCCGCCTACCTACTATCTATCTATCTATCTATCTATCCATCCACCTACCTATCTATGTATCTATCTGTCTATCTATCTATCTAACTAACAATCTATCTGTCTTTTGATCCATCCATCTGTTTATCTATTTGTTTGTTTATCTATCTATCTGTCTTTCTATCTATCTATCTTTCTGTCTATCTATCTATCTGTCTGTCTAACTATCTATCTATTTATCTATCTATCTAGCTATCTACCTATCTATCTGTTTGTTTATAGAACATAGAACATAGAACATAGAACAATACAGCACAGAACAGGCCCTTCGGCCTTCGATGTTGTGCCGACCAAAATAAAAAGCAATGCCCCTCCTAACTAAACCATTCCCTTCTCTTCCATATACTTATCAATTAACCTCTTAAACGCCACCAAACTTGGCGCATCTACAACAGCTGCAGGCAGGGCATTCCACTCCCTAATCACTCTTTGAGTAAAGAACCTACCTCTGATATCCGTCCTATAACTCATACCCCTTAATTTAAAGTTGTGTCCCCTCGTGCTAGCTTTCTCCATCCTAGGAAAAAGGCTATCACTGTCCACCCTATCCAAACCTCTAATCATCTTATATGTTTCAATAAGATCCCCCCTTAGCCGCCTCCTTTCTAACGAAAACAACCTCAAATCCTTCAACCTCTCTTCATAGGACCTGCCCTCCATACCAGGCAACATCCTGGTAAACCTCCTCTGTACCCTCTCCAATGCCTCCACATCTTTCTTATAATGTGGCGACCAGAACTGCACACAATACTCCAAGTGCGGCCGCACTAGAGTTTTGTACAGTTGCAACATGATGCTGCGGCTCCTAAATTCAATCCCCCTACCAATAAAAGCTAAGACTCCATATGCCTTCTTAACAACTTTATCCACTTGACTGCCTACTTTCAGGGATCTATTGACACATACACCAAGATCCTCCTGTTCCTCAACACTATTAAGAGCCCTACCATTAGCCCTATACTCTACACATTTATTGTTCCTGCCAAAGTGCATTACCTCACACTTTTCCACATTAAACTCCATTTGCCACCTCTCGGCCCAGCTCTGCAACTTGTCCAAGTCACTCTGTAAACTATAACACCCCTCTTCACTATCTACCACTCCACCGACTTTAGTGTCATCTGCAAATTTACTAATCCATCCTTCAATACCCTCATCCAGATCATTTATAAAAATTACAAACAGCAGGGGCCCCAAAACAGACCCCTGAGGCACACCACTTGTCACCGAACTCCACGATGAATATCTCCCATCAACCACCACCCTCTGTCTTCTATCTGCCAGCCAATTCCTAATCCAATTAGCTAAATCACCCTATATTCCACACATCTGCATTTTCTGTAGAAGTCTTCCATGGGCCACCTTATCAAACGCCTTACTAAAGTCCATATATACTACATCAACCGCCTTACCCCCATCCACCTCTCTGGTCACTTTCTCAAAAAACTCAATGAGGTTAGTAAGGCATGACCTACCCTTCACGAAACCATGCTGACTATCCCCAATCAATTCATTTCTCTCTAAATAACTATAAATCCTATCCCTAATAATTCTCTCCAATACCTTGCCCACAACAGAAGTAAGACTCACTGGCCTATAATTCCCAGGAAGGTCTCTCTTCCCCTTCTTAAACAATGGGACCACATTCGCTATCCTCCAGTCCTCCGGAACCACACCCGTAACCAACGAGGACCTGAAGATCAGAGCCAGAGGCTCTGCAATCTCCTCTCTTGCCTCCCAGAGAATCCTAGGGTAAATCCCGTCCGGCCCAGGGGACTTATCCAACTTCAAACCCTCGAGAATTTCTAACACATCCTCCCTATCTACTACAATACTCCCCAATTTGCAACCCTGTACCTCAGTGCTCTCCACAGCTACATTTCCAGCACTCTGCGTGAATACCGAAGAGAAATATTTATTCAGTGCCTCGCCAATCTCTTCAGGCTCCACGCTCAACTTCCCACTGCTATCTACGACTGGCCCTAATCTTGCCCTAACCAATCTTCTATTCTTAACATATCTATCTATCTATCTTTCTGTCTGTTTACCTATCAATCTATCTGTTTGTCTGTTTATCTATCTATCTATCTACCCATCTATCTATCTACCCATCTATCTATCTATCTATCTATCTATTTATCTATCTATCTATCTATCCACCCATCTATCTATCTATCTATCTATCTATCTATTTTTTTTTCTATTTATCTATCTATCTATCTATCTATCTATCTATCTATCTATTTATCTATCTATCTATCTATCTCTCTCTCTCTCTCTCTCTGCATATAACTCAGCTTACCTGCTTATCCAGGTGAGGAGAAATTTCTTCACCCAGAGGGGGGTGAATGTATGGAATTCACTAACACAGAAGGTAGTTGAGGCCAAAATGTTGTGTGATTTCAGGAAGAAATTAGATGTAGCTTTGGGGTTAAAGGGATTGAGGGATATGGGGAGGGGGGGGGGTCAGGATATTGAATTAAATAATCAGCGAATGAAAGGCAGGGCAGGCTCGAAGGGCTGAATGGCCTACTCCTCCTTCTATCTATTTATTCCCTTCCAACTTCCTCATTTTTTTTCCGAATAATTGACAATTGCGTGAGTGGATTTTATCTGGTGACTGTTGGTTGAACTCAGCAGAAAACACTGATATAGTCCTGTCTGGAGATTTGTGATTTCCTCAAATAACGATCATCACCGGCTTCGGCAGACACAGTGTAAATAGCCAGCACTCGCCGATCACTACGAACTTAGAAAGCTGCTTATTCTTAATGATAGATCCCAGCCACTTCCCTGGAACCGACACAGGTGCAGAAAGAACAGAGTCGATATAGTGGGAGATTTTAATCTCCCTGAGGTGGATTGGAAAGTACCCAGAGCTGGGGGTTTGGATGGGCGTAAATTTGTAAAATGTGTAATGGAAGGATTGTTGGAGCAGTATGTGGCTAGCCTGACTAGAGAAGGGGCTATATTGGATTTAGTTCTGAGTAATGAGCCAGGGCAGTTGGTTGATGTTGTAGTGGGGGACCATGTGGCTAACAGTGACCACAATTCTGTCTACTTTAGTTTTCAGATGGAAAAGGATGCTTGTTGCTCTAGGGGCAGGGTGCTGTACTGGGGGAAGGCTAACTACGGTCGGATTAGGCAGGATCTTGGGGAAATTGATTGGGAACGGTTGTTTGAGGGTAAGTCCACGCTAGGCATGTGGGATTCTTTCAAGGGAATACTGAAAATGTTGCAAGATAAATATGTGCCAGCCAAGAGGAAAGATGGGAAAGGTAGGATTAGAGAGCCATGGATTACTAGGGATATTGAGGACTTGGTTAGGAAGAAAAGAGAAGCGTATGATAGGTCAAAGCAGCTGGGAACTGAGACAAAGTTGAAGGAATATAGAGAGAGTAGGAGGGAGCTCAAACAGGGAGTTAGAAGGGCAAAAAGGGGGCATGAAATGATTTTGGCGGATAGGATTAAGGAAAACCCAAAGGTTTTTTATTCCTATGTTAGGAATAAAAGGGTGGTTAGAGGAAAAATCGGACCTCTTAGGGACAGAGGAGGGGAACTGTGCTTAGAACCCGAGGGAATGGCGGAGATCCTGAATGAATACTTTGCGTCGGTATTCACGAAGGAGAGGGGCTTGTTGACAGCTCCTGTCTCTGAGGGAGCTGTGGACCAGTTGAGGGGAATATCCATACCGAGGGAGGAAGTGTCAGAGCTTCTAGGTAGCATTAAAACTGATAAATCTCCGGGGCCTGATGGCATTTATCCCAGACTGCTTAGGGAGGTGCGAGGTCAAATTGCTGGGCCTCTGACGTAAATCTTTGTCTCTTCCTTGAACACAGGTGAGGTCCCAGAGGACTGGAGAATAGCTAATGTTGTACCGTTGTTTAAAATTCCAGGATAATCCTGGAAATTATAGGCCAGTGAGTTTGACGTCAGTGGTAGGGAAGCTTTTGGAGGGGATTCTTAGAGATAGGATGTATAGGCACTTAGAGCGTTGCGATCTGATTAGGGATACGCAGCACGGATTTGTTAAGGGAGGTCGTGCCTTACAACTCTGGTAGAATTTTTTGAGGAGGTGACGAAATCAGTGGACGAAGGGCGAGCCGTTGATGATGTCTATTTGGATTTTAGTAAGGCATTAGACAAAGTCCCTCATGGGAGGTTAGTCGAGAGGGTCAAGGCAAATGGGATACAAGGACAGGTAGCTAGATGGATAAGTAACTGGCTTGGTAATAGGAGACAGAGAGTAATAGTGGAAGAGTGTTGCTCTAGCTGGAGATCGGTCACTAGTGGTGTGCCGCAGGGCTCGGTACTGGAACCTCTTCTATTTGTAATATATACAAATGTCTTGGAAGAGGGAGTAAGTGGAGTGATCAGCAAGTTTGCAGACAATACAAAGATGGCTGGACTTGCGGATTGTGAGGAACATTGTCAGGCGATACAGCAGGACATAGATAGGCTGGTAGCTTGGGCAGATAGATGGCAGATGGAATTCAATCCTGATAAATGTGAGGTGATGCAGTTCGGGAGAAAGAATGTAGTGGGGAGGTATATGATAAAGGGTAGACCTATTAAGAGTATAGAAACGCAGAGGGACCTGGGGGTGCAGGTGCACAAGTCTCTGAAGGTGGCAGAGCAAGTGGAGAAGGTTGTGAAGAAAGCATATAGTATGCTAGCCTTTATAGGAAGGGGTATAGAGTACAAGAGCTGGCTTTAATGTTGCAGTTGTATAAAACGTTGGTTAGACCTCATTTGGAATACTGCGTCCAGTTCTGGTCATCTTACTACTGGAAGGACGTGGAGACTCTGGAGAGAGTGCAGAGGAGGTTTACCAGGATGCTGCCTGGTATGGAAGGTCTGAGTTACGAGGAGAGATAAGGCAAATTGGGACTGTTTTCCTTAGAAAGACGTAGACTTAGAGGAGATCTAATAGAGGTGTACAAGATTATGAGGGGTATAGATAGAGTAAGCTTTTTCCTAGGATAGACTCAAATAGCACAAGGGGTCATGGGCTTAGGGTGAGGGGGGTAAGGTATAATTTGGATGCTAGAGGGAGTTTTTTCACACAGCAGGTGGTGGGGGTATGGAATGCGCTGCCAAGTAAAGTGGTGGAGGCAGGCACTCTGGAGTTATTTAAGAAATACTTAGATGGGCACATGAACAGAATGGGAATGGAGGGGTATAGAAAACTGATTTAAAATCGGGATCATGAGCCTTGGGAGTCCCTGGGAAGTGTGTAAATAGATGATGATATTGATGTATTTGTTTTTATCCTACAGGTGCTTTGGTCCACCTTGTTGTCTAATGAGGGGCATACACGCGATGGGTCGTGAGAGGGCTGCTCTTGGATCTTTTTTCGAGAGTATCCTAGTGCTTCACATCGTTAGTGTACGCTTGACCTGGACCATTTGATGGGCAACACGACAGCTCAGTGACTATCGCTGTGCTGTGCAGATACATGGGTTTGGGCCTGTGTCTGTGGGAGTTTGCGCATTCTCCCCATGCTTGCGTGGGTTTTCTCCGGAGGGCTCCAGTTTCCTCCCACATCCCAAAGATGTGCTCTTAGGCTAATTGGCAAAACAAATTCTCCCTAAATTGTCTCAAATTTGGTTTTAATCCATAGATCTATAAACATGGACAGGGATCACGGGTAGAGGTGGGAACATCGGGGTGGCGGCGCGGGCTCGTTGGGCCGAAGGGCCTGTTTCCCGTGCTGTTTTGTTCTTTGTTCTTTGTTCTTTCTTTGTTCCCCAAACTTGATTTGTTTTGCTGTCAATCTTTCAAATGAATTTGGAACGCTGATCTCGCTTTTGCGTTGACCTGCTGTGAAAGCGGATATAAGACATTCATTAACAACTCGACCGCTTCCTTAATCTCTATTATAGTCCACTGCGCAGATGTTCAAACTTGTCTCACATTTTCACCCCCCTGCCCACGAATTACTATATTTACCCACTGCCCATTTTCAGAGCAGTTTATTCATAGGCCTTTCTCTGTCCTCTTCTAACTCCATGAGCAACTAAAGTTTTTTTAAAGTTTATTTATTAGTGTCCATAGATCCCGGAATGCAGGATGATCGGGGAACGTGGAATCTTTTCATTTATTAGCAGTGATACAGAGGAGAGAGATTATGCTGGAATTGTATAAAATATTAGTTAGGCCACAAGATAAGTGCTTTGTGCAGTTCTGGTTGCCTTGTCTCAGAAAGGAAACAGTTTGACTCGAGAGAAGATTTATGAGGATGTTGCCACCCAGAGCTGTGAAATTGCAGCGATGAGGGAATGCTTGAAGTTGAAGTTTATTTATTAGTGTCACAAGTAGGCTTACACTAACCCTGCAATGAAGTTACTGTGAAAATCCCCTTGCCGCCATACTCTGGGGCCTGTTTGGGTTCACTGACGGGGAATTTAGCATGGCCAATACACCTAAACAGCACATCTTTCGGACTGTGGGAGGAAACCGGAGCACCCGGAGGAAACCCACGCAGACATGGGGAGAACATGCAGGATGGTGACCCAAGGCCAGAATCGAACTCAGGTCCCTGTCACTGTGAGACAGCAATGCCAGTCTCTATGCACAGTGCCAGCCTTTGTTGCTTTTATTTTGAACATGTTGTTACTTCTAATAGAGATGCCTTTGGTCAAGTTTCTTCTTATTTAACATTTGAGCACTTTGCACCGGTTGAACTAGCGAGGAAGGGGGTACAACAAAGAGGGACGGAATAACCTGTTTTTAACTATCCCTTTCTTGTGATAATGGACAGCGAGAAACTGGATGTTATAAATTTACCTCTGAATGGAAACTACACTGGACTATACAGAATCCGAATCCAACTCTGCAAAATATCCTGGGCTGAAGTCAGAGAAAGTCACGCTGCTGGCTTAGAAAGAACTGTGACATTAATCAGAACAATGAGAGTGAACATCTTAACATACCAGCAATTTTACAGTTTCTGTATTAATGTCAGAAGTCAGCTTACATTAACACTGCAATGAAGCTGCTGTAAAATTCCCCTTTCCCTTTCTAGTTAAACAAATGGGGCACTACAGTGGCAGAGTGGTTAGCACTGCTGCCTCACAGTGCCAGAGACCTGGGATTCAATTCCCAGCCTGGGTCACTGCTTGTGGGGAGTGTACACATTCTCTCCTTGTCTGCATGGGTTTCCTCCGAGTGCTCCGGTTTCCTCCTACAGTCCAAAGATGTGTGGGTTAGGTGGATTGGCCATGCTAAATTGCCCCTTAGTATCAGAGGGACCAGCTCGGGGAAATGCATGGGGTTATGGGGATAGGACCTGGACGGGATTGCGGTCAGTGCAGACTCAATAGCCTCCTTCTATCTCGAGGATTCTATGAAAACTCACACTCTAGCACCGGTTCGGGTACACTGAGGGAGAATTTAACATGGCCCATATACAAAACCAACCGTTCTTTCAGACTGTGAGAGGAAACCAGAGCACTCAGAGGAATCCCACGCAGACAATGTGCAGACTCTATGCAGACAGTGACTCAAGAATCAAACCTGGATTCCTGGCACTGTGAGACAGCAGTGTTAACCATTGCACTAACATGCCACTGTGATCAGGTAGGGACAGGAGGGAGCCATGCCTTTGATACTTGAGTTTTTTTTAAATTAATTCCTTGGACATGGGTATCACGGGCTGGGCCAGCATTTATTGCCCATCCCTAGTTGTCCTTGAGGGCAGTTGAGAGTCAATCACATTGCTCTGGAGTCACATGTCGGCCAAACCAGGTAAGGATGGCAGATTTCCTTCCCTAAAGGACATTAGTGAACCAGATGGGTTTTTCTGACAATGGTTTCACAGTCATCAGCAGATTCTTAATTCCTGATATGAATTTAGTGAATTCAAATTCCACCATCTGCCATGGTGGGATTCGAACCTGGGTCCTTAGAAGATCAGCTGAGTTTCTGGATTAATAATCTAGCGATAATGCCACTCGGCCATCAAGCACCCACCCCGATGTTGGTGCCAATGCGGCTGAATATTAGGCCCAGCGGGCATCGGGCAAGCCAAAGATCTCTGCATGCTTAAGTCTGGCCCCAGTGACCAGTACTGACACTGCTTACAGTTTGGCTATTAGCCAAACCTAACCCTAACCCTAACTCCTAACCCCTAACCCTAACCCTAACCCTAATCCTAACCCCTAACCCCTAACTCTAATCCCTAACCCTAACCCTAACCCTAACTCTAATCCGAACCCTAAACCTAATCCTAACTCTAACCCCTAACCCCTAACCCTAACCCTAACCCTAACTCTAACTCTAACCCTAACCCTAACCCTAATCTTAACCCTAACCCCTAACCCTAACCCTAACCCTAACTCTAACCCTAACCTAACCCTAAACCTAACCCTAAGCCTAATCCTAACCCTAACCCCTAATCCTAACCCTAACCCTAACCCTAACCCTAACCCTAACCCTAACCCTAACCCTAATCCTAACCCTAACCCTAATCCTAACCCTAACCCTAATCCTAACCCTAACCCTAACCCTAACCCTAACCCTAACCCCTAACCCTAACCCTAACCCTAACCCCTAACCTTACAGATTGGCTATTAGCTAGGGGTTGCTGAGGTACTTCCTTACTTCTGAGACGTGTCTGCTTGGGATTTGAGCATTTTGTTGGGAGTTGGATCCAGATTAAGAATCAATCGGCTCCCAGTGTATTTCCTAACGGTGTCAATGCTTGTTGTTTGTGCAGTTACAGCCGGGAACCAGGTTACAGGTCTGACCCTCACTGCGTTTGCTGGGGCGGAGGTGACACTCCTATGTCAGGCAACAGGAAAGAACAACACAAGATTGGTACAAATTGCCTGGAAGAAAGATGCTGAAAATATTTCCTTCATTATATATCACCATAAGTTTGGGATCAACAATTCAAATCCACATTATTCCAGTCGGACAGTTTTCAGGAACAATTCCCAATTGGATGGATCCATTTTATTAAAGTCTTTGCAGATGCAGGATGAGGGAATGTATAAGTGTGAGCTCACTTTATTCCCTGAGGGAAATCATGAAAAAACAATGAATTTGACAATTGTAGGTATGTATTTTCCCAGGAGCGTTGTTGCTGTGTGTGGGGGGTTTAAGTGTAATAAAAGAGGGTGGGAAACGGGGACAATGTATTGGACTGTGCGTCCTGGTGAAAACCTAATGGTCGATATTTTATGACCTCGCCTGCCTGAGGTTTCGCTCGCCCAAGGCCAACAGGGAATGCTGCCCTGCCAGCCTGGCCTGCCCCAGAATAGGGTGGGCAAGGCAGCAAAATTCCGGCAATTATCTCTGCAATCATCATCGGAATATTGCTGCGTCGTTCTAATGTTTGAATCCGGTTCACATTCCGGCTCATCTTGTTATTTTCAGGTTATTAATGGTAAGTGCTTGCTGAGCAGTTGGGAATGGGAGTTGAGAGGGTTATTTTAAAATGGATTGCATCATATTTTGTTCCTGTAGCAGGAACCCTGTGGTGGACTGTTCTGAGCAATAAATCTCTGGCAATCTCTAACTAACAGAGAGGTGAGGGAAATCCGCAGAGCTGGAGAATTTTGGGAGACTCCTCGGCACTTAGTCCATGTTACTTTCCAAATCGCTTCACTCGCTCTGTCAAAGGTCTTCCCCTGTCTTCTTCAAACTAATGCAGCTCTGTGACACTCAATCCATCCCTAATTCATTTGTTTCCATAGCCCTGCCTTGCCTCAGATTCATTACTCTGGATTCATTACAGTCCTTTAGCCTGTAGATCATCCTAGTGTCCTGGTCTGATGTGTGATAGAATCCCTATGGGCAGAAGCAGGCCATTCGCCCTATTGTGTCTGCACCGACAACAATCCCACCCCAATCCCGAGAGCCAGAACTCTGTACATTTACCCCGCTGATCCCTCTAACATACACATCTTGGGACACTCAGGGGCAATTTGGGATGGCCAATCCATTTAAGCTGTACATTTTTGGACTGTGGGAGGAAATCGGAGAAACACATGCAGACATGGGGAGAATGTGCAGACTCCGCACAGACAGTGACCCAAGCCAGGAATCGAACCAGGGTCCCTGGTGCTGGGAGACGGTGGTCCTAACCTCTGTGCCATTGTGCTGCCCATATCATCTGCCCTTTTCCTACTGCATGGCACCAAAGTTTTTATCTCAACCGTAGGCTAGGACTCAGATCACACCTCCCGGTGACACAGGCTAAAGATCCCATTACTGCTAATTAGATTCAGTTTCCAACATGGAGCTGTCTCAGTCTGGACTCTGAAATTGTTTGATACCATTGCTACACAACGTCCTCCCAACATCTATCGATGGTTTCAGAAACCCAGCCAGCCCAGTTTTTCACACGCCTTGCTACATTTCAAATCCACCTCCAGAAACCACTCCGCTCCGAATATTTCCCTCGGTCCTGAAGCACCCCTCCCCTCCTATTCCCCCATCAAAAGTATTCTTTCCAGATGTATCACAGTTTGGTATGGCCCCTGCTCTGCCCAAGACCGCAAGAAATTACAAAGGGTTGTGAACAAAGCCCAGTCCAAACCAACCTCCCATCCATTGATTCTGTCGACACTTCCCAATGCCTCGGAAAATTGTCAGCATAACCAAAAACCCCTTGTACCCCAGATATACTCTCTTCCACCTTCTTCCGTTGGGAAAAAGATACAAAATCATAGAAGCCTGCAGTGCAGAAGGAGGTCATTTGGTTTACACCAACAATAATCCCATTCAAATCCAATCCACATAACCCCCATACATTTACCCCCATGAGTCCGCTTGACACTAAGGAGCAATTTAGCACAGCCAATCCACTTAACCCGCACATCTTTGGACTGTGGGATGAAACTGAAAAGCGCGAAAGAAACCCATGCAGGCATGGGGAGAATGTGCAGACTCCACACAACCAGTGCCCCAAGCAGGGAATTGAACCCAGGTCCCCGGCACTGTGAGGCACCAGTGCTAAGCATTGTCTGAGGTCATGTACTAACTAACTCAAGAGTAGCTTCTTCTCTGCTGCCATCAGACTTTTGAATGGGCCTACTATATATTAAGTTGATCTTTCTCTGCACCCCAGCTATGAATATAGCACATCCAAAAAGGGGGCACGAGATTGTTTTGGCAGATAAGGCAAAGGAGAATCCAAAGAGCTTCCACAAATACATAACGGGCAAAAGAGTAACATGGGAGAGAGTAGGGCTTCTTAAGGATCAACAAGGTCATCTATGTGCGGATTTACAGGAGATGGGTGAGATCCTAAATGAATATTTCTCATCAGTATTTACCTTTGAGAAAAGCATGAATGGTAGAGAACTTGGGGAAACAAATAGTGATGTCTTGAGGAGTGTATATATTACAGAGAAGGACCCAGGTTCGATTCCTGGCTTAGGACGTGCCTGTGTGGAGTTTGTACATTTTCCTCTTGCCCGTGCGGGTTGCCTCCGGGTGCTCCAATTTCCTCCCACAGTCCAAAGGTATGCAGGTTAGGTTGATTGGCTGTGCTAAGTTGCCCCTTAGTGTCCCAGGATATGTACGTTAGAGGGATTAGTGGGATAAGTATGTGGGGTTTCGGGGAGAGGGCCTGGGATAGGGTTGTTGCCAGTGCAGACTCGAGGGGCCGAATGGCCTCCTGCTCAGTTTGCTTTCACAATGTGTGAGGTTAGGTGGATTGGCCATGCTAAATCGACCCTTGGTGTCAGGCGATCCAACTAGGGTTAATGCATGGGGTTATGGGAATAAGGCCTTGGGTGGGGTTGTGGTCGGTGCAGACTCGATGGGCTGAATGGCTTCATTCTATATTGTAGGGATTCTATGAATGACTGCCATTGCTGATCAGCCAATTTTTCTGATTCTCTCCTTTCCCAGTCCATTCCAGTCAGCTCTGTCCACCTTTCTTTGTAATTACACTTCCTGAAGTTTGGCACAGTTGTTTTTGCCCCAAGATCTTCATCCTCAAACTGAATTCTTCCACGTTATGGTCACTCTTTCCTCTGGGATCCTTTACTCTGAGACTGTTAATGAAACCAGCCTCATTGCACATTACCAGATCCCAAACCACCCCTGGTTGCATCCAACACATAAGTGTACTAGGAAACTCCTTAATACATTAGCCAGAATTCTCCAGCTGTTCATGTTGATGGGATTTTCCAGTCCTGCTGGCAGCACACCCCCCCCACCCGGTGATTTCCTGTTGGCGTGGGATGATATTAATGTGAATTCCCATTGATGATAGAGAATCCTACCGTTAACAAACAACACAGTACTCCCAGTGGCGGGAAACATGTAGCTCAGAAGCCAGAGAGTCTCTCCTTTTGCATATTTTCTTCCCCACGGCTGCCTCTGCCAATTAGAGTTTTGCAACTCCCATGAAAATTAAAGTCAGCCACGATTAATGTACATATTTTTTCCATGCCCTCGTTATCTCCTGATTTATTCTCTGCCCTACCATATTCACTACTATTAGGGGACCTTGTAGACTACTCCCCCCAGCATCTTCTTCCCCTTGTTACTTCTTACCTCCACCCATTCTACACCTTCCGAATCCAAGATCCTTCCTTGCTCTCGTACTTACTCCATCTGATACTAACAAAGTGATCCCATTGCTCTTTCCTTCCTGCCTATCATTATGGAGTGTCTTCTATCACATTGCTCCCAGCTTTCTCTCCATGTCTCTATAATGACTCTAAGATCATACCCGTCTCCCTCAATTTCAGTGTTAATTAAGTTAATTTGTGCTGAAAAATGCCCACATTTATCAAAAGAGCCACTAACTCACGTTTCTGCTCCAGACTAGTTACAAGCTACCGATACGTTTGAAACTGACTTTGAATCCTCAGGGAGCTGCAGAGACTGGGTCATTGAGTGTGTTCAAGGGTACGATTGACAGATTTTAATCAGTAAGGGTAAAGGATGTTTCCAAATCGAAAACAATCACATTACTTATTATATTCCTTCTTATTTCTTAGGTTTTCCAATGTCTTCTTCCTTCTCTTCTCATTTTCCCACTTTGTCTCTCTCTCTTCCGATAACCTATCCACCACACCATTGGGTTATTTGACATTGGGGACATTGATATATTGATCTGTTTCATGTCTCTGTTCTATATTAATGACAAGATTATTGAAACTGGCACTGAATCGATTTCTTGTTAATCTCCCCCAAGTAAAGCCCAACAACACGGCGGTGACAATTCCCACAACAGTTGGCCTTTCAGAAGTACCTGTGGCAAAATGTGTTTCAGCTGAAGGGAACCCTCCAGCCGGGATCAGGTGGATTTCCAATCTCCGTGGAAACTATACAACAACCCAGGTTAAAAGCGACAGTGGAACAACAACTGTCACCAGCCTGTATAAGATGGTACCCACTCGTTCCACTAATGGTCAAGAAGTGACTTGTGTTGTCTCCCATCCAGCATCGCGTGGCAACATTATATTCACAAGGAAACTATCCATCCTCTGTAAGTCCCCTGTACAAATATATTTTGTAAAAATATGCAAAATGAAAAAGAGTGGCAAAAGTAAACATTTGTCCTTTGGAGGACGAGAAGGAGGATGTAATAACTGGAAATGGGAAAATGGCTGAGGCATTAAACAGGTATTTTGTACAACGAACAAAGAACAAAACAGCACGGAAAACAGGCCCTTCGGCCGAACGAGCCCGCGCCGCCACTCCGATGTTCCCACCTCTACCCCTGATCCCTGTCTATATTTATAGATCTATGGATTAGAACCACATTTGAGACAATTTAGGGAGAATTTGTTCTGCCAATCAGCCTAAGAGCACATCTTTGGGATGTGGGAGGAAACCGGAGCACCCGGAGAAAACCCACGCAAGCACGGGGAGAATGCACACTCTCCCACAGACACAGGCCCAAATCCATGTATCTGCACAGCACAGCGACAGTCACTGAGCTGTCGTGTTGCCCGTCGAATGGTCCAGGTCAAGTGTACACTAACAACCTGAAGCACTAGGATACTCTCGGAAAAAATCCAAGAAAAAATCCCTCTCACAACCCATCGCGTGTATGCCCCTTGTTAGACAACAAGGCGGACCTAAGCACCTGTAGGATAAAACAAATACATCAATATCATCGACAATTTACACACTTTCCTGGGAACTCCCAAGGCTCACGATGCCTATTTTAAATCAGTTTTCTAAATCCTTCTGTTCCCATTCTGTTCATGTGCCCATCTAGGTATCTCTTAAATAACAACAGACTGCCTGCCTCCACCACTTTACTTGGCAGCACGTTCCATACCCCCACCACTCTCTGTGTGAAAAAACTCCCTTTAGCATCCAAATTATACCTTACCCTCCTCACCCTAAGTCCGTGACCCCTCGTGCTATTTAAGTCCATCCTAGGAAGAAGTTTAAGCCTGTTTACTCTATCTATGCCCCTCATAATCTTGTACACCTCTATCAGATCTCCTCTAAATCTACGTCTTTCTAAGGAAAACAGTCCCAATTTGCCTAACCTCTCCTCGTAACTCAGACCTTCCATACCAGGCAGCATCCTGGTAAATCTCCTCTGCGCTCTCTCCAGAGTCTCCATGTCCTTCCGGTAGTAATTGGAAGACACAAATAACATGCCAAAAATTGATAACAGGAAGGCTACGGCAGGTAAAAATTATCATTATCCCAAAAGAGGTAGTGTTGGGCAAGCTATTGGGGCTAAAGATAGACAAAGTCTCCTGGTCCAGATGGAAGGCAACCCAGGGTACTAAGAGAGATGGTGGGGGACATAGCAAATGCACTGGTGATAATTTACTGAAATTCGCTGGACTCTGGTGTGCTTTCCATAGATTGGAAAACAGTAAATCTGACGCCTCTGTTTAAAAAAGGAGATAGACAAAAGGCAGGTAACTATAGACTGGTTAGCTTAACTTCTGTAGTGGGGAAAATGTTTGAATCTATCATCAAGGAAGAAATAGTGAGACATTTGGATATAAATTGTCCCATTGGTAAGATGCAGCATAGATTCATGAAAGGACAGGTTATGTTTGACTAATTTGGTGGAATGCTTTGAGAACATTACATGCTCAGTGAACAATGGGGAACCTGTGGATGTGGTGTATCTGGATTTGCAGAAGGCATTTGACAAGGTGCTGCACCAAAGGCTGCTACCTAAGATAAAGGTGCGAGGTATTGTAGATAATCTATCAGCAAGGATAGAAGATTGGTTAACTAATAGAAAGCAAAGATTGGGGGTAAATGGGTGTTTCTCTGGTTGTTGATCAGTGACTAGTGATGTGCCTCAGGGATCAGTGTTGGGACTGCAATTTTTTACGATTTACGCAGATGATTTGGAGTTGAGGACCAAGTGTTATGTGTCAAAATTCACAGATAACACTAAGATGAGAGGCAGAGCAAAGTGTGCAGAGGACGCTGAAAGGGATAAAGATAGATTAAGTGAGTGGGCAAGGGTCTGGCAGATGGAATACAATGTTGATAAATGTGAGGTCATCCCTTTTGGTAGGAATAACAGCAAAATGGACTATTATTTAAACGGTAAAAACTCGCAGCATGCTGCTGTGCAGAGGGACCTGGGTGTCCTTGTGCAAGAATTTCAAGGAGCTGGTTTGGAGATGCAGCAGATAATTAAGAAGGCAAATGGAATTTTTTCCTTCATTGCTAGAAGGATGGAGTTTAAAAACAGCAAGGTTATGTTGCAGCTGTATAAGGTGCTGGTGAGGCCACACCTGGAGTACAATTTTGGTCTCCTTATCTGAGGAAGAATATATTGGCACTGGAGGGGGTGCAGAGGAGATTGACTAAGTTGATTCCAGAGTTAAGAGAATTGGCTTATGAGAAGAGCCTGAATAGACTATGGTTATACTCATTGGAATTTAGACAAATGAGGGAGATCTTATAGAAACATATAAGATTATGAAGGGAATGGATAAGGTAGAAGCAGGAAAGTTATTTCCATTGGCGGATGAAACTAGAATTAGGGGGCATGGCCTCAAAATAAAGAGGAGCAGATTTAGGACTGAGTTGAGGAGGAACTTCTTCACACAGAGGGTTGTGAATCTGTGGAATTCCCTGCTCAGTTGAGGCGACATCATTGAATGTTTTTGAGGCAAAGGTAGATAAATTTTTGAACAGTAAAGGAATTAAGGATTATGGTGAGTGAGCGGGGAAGTGGAGCTGAGTCCACAAAAATGCTCGAGGGACCAGATGGACCACTGGTTCTTATGTTCTTATGTACAAAGACAAATATTTCTATCCAATTAGAGACGCACTGCAGTAAACTCCTGCTCAATTGGAACAGTATTAAATTTATCTCATTGAGTTTCTGGGTATCTACAATGACAGGGTTTCTGAGAGGTTCGGAATGAGGGGTTTTATTTAATTTCACCATCCGTCCATTTGTAAACCCCATCTGAATATATTAAATATGTCAAAGACTAACATATTGTTCCAGAGCACATTGTCTGATCAACATGCAGTTATTAAATCACTCTTTTTCAGAAATTAGCGGTTATGTTAATTTTGGCCAATTTGGTCCCACAATTTGGTGCACAATTGCTACATCAATGCAGCAGGTTGTTGTAGTGCAGAATGGACATTATCCGAGAATCGTAGAATCCGTACAGCGCAGAAAGAGGCCATTCTGTCCATTGAGCTGCGCTGAGAATGATCCCACCAAGGCCCCATCCCCTCAACCCCATATATTTACCCTGCTATTCTCCCTGATACTGAAGCCAGAATTTTACTGGCATGCCAGCCCCGATTTGGAGGCTCAGAGACCAGCCATTCTCTCTTGCCCTCAGCAGGGATTGTACGAACCTCGGGCAGACGTGCTGGTAAAATCCCTCCCAGAGTGTCAATATAGCACGGGCCAATCCACCGAACCGGCACATCCTGGGAGTGTGGGAAGAAAACGGAGCACTGGGAGGGAGGGGGGAGGTGGGGGATGTTGGTGCGTGAGACTTCAGTTGTCAGAACAAGTTTTTAAAAATGTATTTATGAAATGTGGGCGGATCACCCATCCCTAATTACCCCTTGAGAAGATGGCAGTGAGCTGCCTTCTTGAACTGCTGAAGTCTCTGAAGTATTGGTACACCCACAGTGCTATTGAGGACGGAGATTTTGACCCAGCGACAGTGAAGGGATATATAGAACATAGAACATAGAACATAGAACAATACAGCACAGAACAGGCCCTTCGGCCTTCGATGTTGTGCCGACCAAAATAAAAAGCAATGCCCCTCCTAACTAAACCATTCCCTTCTCATCCATATACTTATCAACTAACCTCTTAAACGCCACCAAACTTGGCGCATCTACAACAGCTGCAGGCAGGGCATTCCACTCCCTAATCACCCTTGAGTAAAGAACCTACCTCTGATATCCGTCCTATAACTCATACCCCTTAATTTAAAGCTGTGTCTCCTCGTGCTAGCTTTCTCCATCCTAGGAAAAAGGCTATCACTGTCCACCCTATCTAAATCTCTAATCATCTTAAATGCTTCAATAAGATCCCCTCTTAGCCGCCTCCTTTCTAATGAAAACAACCTCAAATCCTTCAACCTCTCCTCATAGGACCTGCCCTCCATACCAGGCAACATCCTGGTAAACCTCCTCTGTACCCTCTCCAATGCCTCCACATCTTTCTTATAATGTGGCGACCAGAACTGCACACAATACTCCAAGTGCGGCCGCACTAGAGTTTTGTACAGCTGCAACATGATGCTGCGGCTCCTAAATTCAATCCCACTACCAATAAAAGCTAAGACTCCATATGCCTTCTTAACAACTTTATCCACTTGACTGCCTACTTTCAGGGATCTATTGACACATACACCAAGATCCTTCTGTTCCTCAACACTATTAAGAGCCCTACCATTAGCCCTATACTCTACACATTTATTGTTCCTGCCAAAGTGCATTACCTCACACTTTTCCACATTAAACTCCATTTGCCACCTCTCTGCCCAGCTCTGCAACTTGTCCAAGTCACTCTGTAAACTAAAACACCCCTCTTCACTATCTACCACACCACCAACTTTAGTATCATCTGCAAATTTACTGAACCATCCCTCAATACCCTCATCCAGATCATTTATAAAAATCACAAACAGCAGGGGCCCCAAAACACACCCCTGAGGCACACCACTCGTCACCGAACTCCACGATGAATATCTCCCATCAACCACCACCCTCTGTCTTCTATCTGCCAGCCAATTCCTAATCCAATTAGCTAAATCACCCTCTATTCCACACATCTGCATTTTCTGTAGAAGTCTTCCATGGGCCACCTTATCAAACGCCTTACTAAAGTCCATATTTACCAGTCAGGATGAGAAGTTACTTGGAGGGGAGCCTCCAGTTGGTGTTCTTCCCCCAGTATCTGCTGCCCCCCGCAATGTGGTAGTCACACATTCTAGGGGATGTGTTAAACTATAGGTGCTTTCTAGAATCAGACAAACCCTACAGGAGGCCATTCAGCCCATCGAACCTGCACGGGTCACAATCTCACCCAGACCCAATCCCCCGTCACCTCACGTGTTTGCCCTGTTAATGCCCCCTGACAACGAGGGACAATTCAGCACGGCCAATCCACCTAACCTGTGCATCTTTGAAGTGTGAGAGAGAACTGGAGCACCCAGGGTAAACCCACGTGGACACGGGGAGAATGTGCAAACTCCACACAAACTCTGCAGAGTTATTTACTGGTGTCACAAGTAGGCTTACATTAACATCGCAAAGGAGTCACCGTGAAAATCCCCGACTCTGCCGCCTGCTCGGGTACACTGAGGGAGAGTTTAGCATGTCCAATACACCTAGCCAGCACGTCTTTCGGAATGTGGGAGGAAACCGGAGCACCCGGAGGAAACCCATGCAGACACGGGGAGAATGTGCGAACTCCACACAGACAGTGACACGAGAGCAGAATTAAACCTGGGTCCCTGGCACTGTGAGGCGGCCGTGCTAACCCCTGCACCACCATGCCATCTTCTGAGTTCTCCCACATGCTTGTGGTTCATTCAACTTTGAAAGAAATCGCTTTTTGATATTTTAAGATTGCATAGGTCATCCGGGTGCTCCGGTTTCCTCCCACAGTGCAAAGATGTGCAAATAAGAAGGATTGGTTAAATTGCCCCTTAGTGGGACGAGTGGAGTAAATCTGTGGAGTTATGGGGATAAGCCCTGTGTGTGATTGTTGTCAGTTCAAGCTCGATGGGCCGAATGGCTTCCTCCTGCACTGTATGATTCTGCGTTTCTATTGTTAGTCGAGGTTCCCGTTGTTGTGACCACTTTGACACAAATACAACGTTGGATTCTTTACTATATGGAGCACTGACCACATGAACACAATGATTTTCCCCCGTAGATCCACCGATAGTGACCATAACACACGAACATGGCAGCAGGAGTGTCAACCTCAAATGTGTCGCGGAAGCCAATCCTCCAGCAACAACCTATTCTTGGCAAGGGTAAATATGTGCTGAATTTATTGAGAATTTCATTGTGTACATTTCCTACCCTGTGGAGATAATGGATGGTTCAGAATTGTGATGAGCCAATACACTGCGAAAACAGGTCTATCCCGGCAACTTCTCTCTACATGTCATTGTTTCCAGGGCAACATTGTTAAAAATGTGTTAGGCACACACGGGAGGCGGAGCTGAATCTTGACTGGGTTGTATGTTCAATGAGAAACCGTGAACTGAGAATCTGGATCCCGTGACCAGGTGGATATAGAGAAGAGTGAGGTCATTTCCTAAACTCATCATCATCTCGGAGCTGCACCTTCAGCTCCAGAAACGCCAACTAGATTAAGCGAAAAAACAAATGTAAATAGAAGTTTGGGTCTCATTATGTGGGCTGTTTGAAAAGAAATGCAACAATCTGAGGTGCCACTTTCAGCCCAGTGAAATGTCACAACCACAAAACACAACCAAACTCAAAAATAAATTCTTATCTCAGGGTTTATGTGTCCTTTGGCCCCTTAACCGCTTGGTGAGCAGAACCAACATGAATTATTGCTGGTCTAAATGAACCATCCCCTCTCCCTCTCACCACAGGGCCATCTGTCACTTTTAGCTTTACTTTCAACAAGCACTGGCCTCTTGTCACATGTTCTGCTATCTTTGTCACTACTCACACCTTCTTTAGTCCTTCATGGCACCATTAACACCCCCTTTGCCTTGTGCCCATTACATCTTTCAGTAACTCCAACCTATCCCGATTCTGGGGCACATTCTCTCACAGTATAATCCAGCACCCCTCGTCAGCTCAGAGGAGACTCACAGAGTCGCGAGATGTTAACTCTGCTTCTCTCTCCACAGACGCTGCTGAGTTTATCCAGCATTTTCTGTTCTTTATATGAAGAACCAGCATTAAGAATGAATGTGTTCTGCAGGTCAACACAGCGGGGAAGGAGAAGGGGAGGATATCCTTTTGTGTGAGATTGGCATGCCGGCAATACTTCTGAAAAAGATGATAGGGTAAACTAATGTGTATTGGAGTTTAATATCGGTCTAAATGTGCCCACGATACAAGTGTATTGCTCACTGGGTGGGATTAGGCTGATGTACAACAGATGTTACAGAGAAGCGCAGAGAAATTGTGACAAATAGCAGTTAGGATGGTTTGTTGTGTGAGATTCTGCGTCAGAAATCTTTGGGACAGATTTCCCTTTTGGGCGATAAGGGGAAACAGGTAATAGAAAATTGGTCTCCCATTGCGTCTTTGCTTATTGTCACATTCCCCCCAGCAGGGTCATCAACATTGCCTTCCTCCTTCTCTGGGTTTCTACAATCCTCCGACAATCCAATTTCAATAACATTCCCCTGTTCAATCCTCCCTCTTTCTCTTTACCCTCACTCCCTCCATCAATTGTTGCCATGGCAACACTCTCAGTTCTTCCTTTCCAAACTCTACATTTAGTTGTCATGTTTTTCCTACGTGGGATACGGGCTGGGACAGCATTTAGCCCTCGTTGCCCTAGGTGCAGTTGAGAGTTAACCACATTGCAGTAGCTCTGGACCCACGTGAAGGTGAGAGGAGGTGAGGACAGCAGATTTCCTTCCCCAGTCAATCAGATGGGTTTTTTTTGACAATCAGCAAAGAGTAGATTCTTAATACCAGATTCTTAAAACATTCAGACTCCACCACAGGCTGGAACTGAGGCAAGGGGAGTAAAATTCACCCACACCTGAAAATGACTTGCTTCAGAGACTTGCCCCCAAACTTTTAGCTGGAAAAAGTAAACTTTTGGCAAACTTTATTCCAGCGGTGGGATTCGAACCCAAGTTCCCCAGAACGTTCACTGAGTTTCTGGATTAATTACCCAGCGACAATATCACTGGGCCATCGCCTCCTCCGATTTCTGTTCAATTTTTTGAAAACCCTTTTGACTCCTCAACCCTACTCTTGATCTGACCCCCTTGTTTGTCTCTTTGTCATTCCGACTAATTTGAGGCATCCTCCACTGAAAGCTCATTTCAAAAGCTGTTCTTCACCCAACTTCACCCTTTGGAATCTGATTCTCAGCTCCGTGGAGTGCAACAATGTACTCCGAGGATTGATTTAGACATGTCATTACCCTTATGCTGGTGCTGTTGGACTTACAGAGGTAACTCAGCTCACCTGGGTCATTCCTCTGACCTTACCCCAATTGTTTTCATTTGACTTGATTTATTATTGTCACATGTATTGCGATACGGTAAGGAATATTGTTTCTTGGATGCTGTACAGACAAAGCATAGCATTCAGAGAGAAGGAAAAGAAAGTAAAGAATGTAGAACTACTGTCACAGGTAAAGAAAGGTCAACTGAGTGCAAGCTAAGACATTCAAAAGTTTGATGGCAGCAGGGAAGAAGGTGGTCGATACGTGACTTCAGGCTTTTGTATACTTTTCCCAATGGAAAAAGGTGGGAGAAGGAATGCTCGGGGTGCGTGGGGTCCTTAATTATGCTGGCTGCTTTGCCGAGACAGCGGGAAGTGTAGACAGAGCCATTAGATGGGAGGCTGGCTTGAGTGATGGACTGGGCTTTGTTCAAGACCCTTTGTAGTTTCTTGCTATCTTGGGCAGAGCAGGAGCCCATACCAAGCTGTGATCCAAGCAGGAAGAATGCTTTCTGTGGTGTATCTGTAAAAGTTGGTGAGAGTCACAGCTGATATGCCAAAGTTCCTTGGTCTTCTGACAAAGTAGCGGCATTGGTGGGCTTTCTTAACCATAGTGTCAGCATGGGGGAACCAGAAAAGGTTGTTGGTGATCTGGACAGCATTGTGATTGTGGATGGAAGCTTGATCATTGACACAACACACATGGATTGTTCCTATCTCACTGCTTCCGATCCTGATTATTCCATCACCATTTAAACCCAGAACATTTGTCCTTAACTCATTAACATCAATCTGCATCACTTATGCCCCATTATACACCCTTCCTGATGTCCCTTACCCATCCAGCCAGTGGTAGATACAAGCTGGAGGGGTGCAGAATGGGTTGGCTGCTCCATCTGGAGTTAACATTAATCGCCCAGATTTGGTCACCAGGACATTTCTTCAATGCGCATTGTTGGTTTTTCCAAGGTTACCAGAAGAAGTGGAGACAACCACAAGCCAAGTATTCATAAAGATCAGGACGAAAGGGAATGTGAGCTGTTTTGCCACCAACTCAATCGGGACAGGGAATAACACAATTGAGATAATATTTGAAGGCTCCAGTGAAGGTATTTATTAACGAATTGTAATAGAAAGTGACTAATTCCTTTCATTTTGTTCATAGTTACACTGGTGACAGAGATTACTCAACAATCAATATCATTAGAAGGATGAGCTCATTTTGAGACTGGTGGAGATTGTGACAGGCGCTATAAAAATGCAATTTATTATTTCAATGATGATTGATTCACAGATCCAAAGCATTGGGCATCTTTTCAGGAATACTATTTCACCAATCTTGTTCCTTTCTCTGCGCTGATGACCCCCTGGCTGACCTGAACATTGTGCTTATTCTTTTACGGGATGTGGGCATTGCCCAACCCCAGCTGCCCCTTGAGAAGGTGATGGTGAGCTATCTTCTTGATCGGCCGCAGTCCCTGAAATGTAGGTACATCTACAGTGATGTTAGGGAGGGCGTTCCAGGATTTTGGCCCCAGTGAAGGAACGGCTGATATATTTCCAAGTCAGAATGGTGAGTGAGTTGGAGAGGAATCTCCAGACGGTTGTGTTCCCACGTCCCTGCCTTTTTTTTGGGCGTTAGAAGCAACAATTTTGGAAAGTGCAGAATCCCTACAGTACAGAAGAAGGCCATTTGACCCATCAAGTCTGCACCTACCACCCAAGACCTATTCCCGTAATCCCACACATTTACCTTGCGAATCCCCTAACGCTAGGGGCAATTCAGCATGGCCAATGCCCCTAACCCTTTGGAGGAAACCAGAGCATCGGTAAGAAGCCTACGCAAACACGGGAAGAACGTGAAAACTCACAGCGACCCGAGGCAGGAATTGAACTTGCGCCCCTGGCACTGTGAGGCAGCAGTGCTAACCACTGTGCCATGGAATGAGGTCCTGCAATGCGTCTTGTAGATGGTTGACACAGTTGTTGGTTCACATCAGTGGTGGAGGGAGTGAATGTTTGTAGACGTGGTGCCAATCAAGCGGGGCTGCCTTGTCCTGGATGGTGTCGAACTTCTTGAGTGTTGTTGAAGTTGCACCCGTCCAAGCAAGTGGGGAGTCAAGACACTCCTGACCTATGCCTTGTAGATTATGTATAAAATTAGGTAATATTAAAGATATTATTTGATCCTTTTTCTCCCCGAAAGGTTTAAAAAGATTCTTTTTCTCTCCTAACATGTCGAAAATTACAAAATATCGGAGGGGGCACCAAGTGAAAAGGAATTTGGATTATTTTGAAAACACATCTCCCCTCAGACAAGCCAGTGAAACATTGTCAGCTATATCTCTTTGTTCATCAGTGCTTACTTGTAAGGAGTCTTGAGAAAATAATCAACGTTTATTGTGATGCATTACATTTCTTTTATACTTAGATTTCAATTCCTTATTTGTTGCAACTTTTCCTTAAATTCTTTTGTGGGATATGGGAATCGTTGGCGAGGCCACGATTGCTTTCCCAGTTCCAATTGCCTTTGGGTCGCTGTGTGTTGCATGTTCTCCCCATGTCTATGTGGGTTTCCTCCAGGTGCTCCCATTTTCCTCTCACAGTCCGAAAGACATGCTGGTTAGATGATCATAAAAGAGTTGATATGTTGGGTCCTGATAATCTAAATGTCTTTACCATTAGTATTCTTTTGCCTTGCCTACTTCATTTTATAATTCTCATATTTAACTTCTGTATATTTCAATAATTGAAATATTTTGTTTTGTTTCAGTAAAGCGTTTGTAGAATTTTGTTAAGTTTAATGGAAAACATTTATGAACAATAATAATGTTTTAAACGCAAAGTTTGACACCATGTTAACATTAACTAAATGGGTGACACACTGGTTAACACTGTTGCCTCAGGGACCCAGGTTCGATTCCCAGCTTGTCTGTGCAGAGTCTGCACACTCTCCCCATGCCTGCACGGGTTTCTTCCGGGTACTCCGGTTTTCTCCCACATTCCAAAGATGTACAGGTTAGGTGCACTGGATGTTCAAAATTCTCCCTCGGAGTACTCAAACAGGCACCGGAGTTTGGCGAATAGGGGATTTTCACAATTGCAGTGTTAATGTAAGCTTACTTGTGACACTGATAAATCAACTTCAAGCTTTAAATCTTGAATGTGCAGTGTGACAAAAACTGCGCCAGCATTAAATATGTTTTATGCCAGGCATCTTGTGAAGAAGATATTAAAGTTCAAGCCTGTTCAGCTGATTCTGCTTTGTCTGTTCCAGGCAGCGCAAGTGTGAAGAATGCAGAAGCATAATTCCTCCTAATTATTGAACTGCTTGTTTTAATCTGAGTTAATGCAGCCTTGTTTTTTTCTGGATTTTTTTTCCCCCTGTGCTCCAAAGTAGGGCTTAATTAGGTCGATTGACAAGACAGAGTACTGTGCTAATGGGAGGAGAGATTAAAGAGAAAAAAGCAGGCAGTTTCTGTTTGAATTGGCAAGGAGCAGGAGCCCTCCTGGGTTTCTGCTCCAGTTTCCTCTTGTGGTCCGAAAGACTCGCTAAATTCACCTTCAGTGTACCGAAATAGGCATAGGTATATGGCGACAAGGGGATTTTCATAGTAACTTCATTGTGGTTAAAACAGCTTGTGACACTAACAAATAAACTTAAGTCACTCTAATGTCAAATTCAAAAATAGTCTAGTCTAACTTCATCATACATTTTGGTGTTTCTGATCTGTTCCCTAACAGGAGCAAATAATATTTCTCTTCATAGAACCTTACGATGCAGGAAGAGGCCCTTCAGCCCACTGAGTTGGTACCGAATACAATCCCAGCCAGGTCCTACCCCCATATGATACTCACTAATCCCTGGACACTAAGGGGCAATTTCTTAGCACGGCCAACCAACCTAACCCGCACATCTTTGGAGTGTGGGAGGAAACCGGAGCACCCGGAGGAAACCCACACAGATACGAGGAGAATGTGCGAACTCCACACAGACAGTGACCCGCGCCGGGAATTGAAGCCAGGTCCCTGGAGCTGTGAAGTGCTAACCACTGTGGTACCGTGCCGCCCAATCCATAAATGACAATTAAATGTATGTTATTATTCCTCATTGCTGCAAACTTTATACCATTATTACACAATAAGAGCTGCCCGCAATCTATTTCCTCAAAATTACCATCAAGTACATGCTGTTCTCTGTTTTGAGTGACCTTGTCTTCGTTCATTTCAAAGGCGGTAATGAATTTTTAAAGATGGTAATTATCGCGAGTGTTCTTGTGGCACTCATTGTCACAGTGTTGATGGTGGCGTTACTGTGGAGGAAGCGAAAAATCCAAGGTAAGTGATTCATTTTTGGCAAGCTTTGTTGCACTTTATTGCTCAAGCTTTATGGCTCGCAAGAAGTTCCTTTAGATATTTGTCACAGCCACAGGAAACACAAACCATGCTAGGCGGGGAATGAAGTGCCTGCGAAATGCCACCCAATCGACATGACCCATGAGGTGAATCCCCCTTGTAGGAGTTTTACCACTTGTTTGGGTCCTACAAGGAATGAATGGCATTCATTCCGAGATGAGTTAATAGTAAGGCGTTGGGAAGTGTTATAGAGCAAAAAGGGTATAAGTTTATAACTCATTGGAGCCACAGGTATTTGGCATGCTTAGTTTCATCGATCAGATCCCATCATGCTTGTGGGAGTTTGCGCATTCTCCCCGTGCTTGCTTGGGTTTTCTCCAGGTGCTCCGGTTTCCTCCCACATCCCAAAGATGTGCTCTTAGGCTGACTGGCAAAACAAATTCTCTCTAAATTGTCTCAAATTTGGTTTTTAATCCATAGATCTGTAAACATGGACAGGGATCACGGGTAGAGGTGGGAACATCGGGGTGGTGGCGCGGGCTCGTTGGGCCGAAGGGCCTGTTTCCCGCGCTGTTTTGTTCTTTGTTCTAGAACATTGAATACAGGAGTTGGGACATTTTGTTGGAGTTGTATAAGACATTGGTAAGGCCACATGTGGAATATTGCGTACAGTTCTGGTTACTCAATTCTATAAAGAATATTATTAAATTAAAAAGAATGCAAATAAGATTTACTCGGATGCTCCCGGGACTTGATGGTTTGAGTTATAAGGAGAGGATGGATAGACTGGGACTTTTTTCTCTAATGGTAAGAGGCTTAGGGGTGATCTTATAGAGGCCTATAAAGTAATGACTTTAGATCAGCTAGATCAGCTAGATAGATCAACTCGATAGTCAATACCTTTTCCCAAAGGTAGGGGAGTCTAAAACAAGAGGGTGTAGGTTTAAGGTGAGAGGGGAGAGATACAAAAGGATTCAGAGGGGCAATGTTTTCACACAGAGGGTGGTGGATGTGCAAACTAAGGTGCCAAAGGTAGCAGTAGAGGCGGGTACAATTTTGTCTCTTAAAAAGCATTTTGATAGTTACACGGGTAAGATAGGTATGGAGGAATATGGGCCAAACTCAAGCAATTGGGACTGGCTTGGTCGTTAAAAACAAGGTGGCATGGACAAGTTGGGCCGAAGGGCCTGTTTCCCGTGCCTTAAACCTCTATGGCTGTGTGACTCCATGGAGAAACTAGTTCTGGCAGGGGGTGTTGAATTTGTGGAACTCGCTGCCCCGTAGCACGGCAGAGTCTGGATCGTTGAATGGTCGCAAAGAAGAGGTAGATATTTTTCTAACAAAAACTGCGTTAAAGGGGTGTGGGGAACATTTGGGGACGTGGATTTGGGACTAGGGAAAGAGCAGCTACAATCAGACTGATTGGAGCAGTCTCGAAGGACTAAATTTGCCTACTTCAGCTCCCGATCCCTATGTGCATTAGTAAAAAAATTAAAGAGAGAAAATTCTGGAAGTGTGCAGTAGGTCAGGCAGCATCTATGGAGAGAGAAATAGGGTTAATGTTTCAGGCAGTTGTGATGTGGGTAAAAACTTACCCACACAGCGAGTGTTTAAGGTCTGGAATGCACTGCCTGGCAGTGTGGTGGAAGCAGGTTCAATCGAGGTATTTGAGACGGCATGAGAATCGCACAATCCTACATTGTAGAAGGATGCCATTCGTCCCATCGACCCCAATCCCACCCTGGCCCTATTCCCATAACCCGTATACTCTCCCAAGCCCACCCTGGTGTCAAGGGGCAATTTAGCATGGCCAATCCACCTGACCTGCACAGCTTGGGACTGTGGGAAAAAAAACCAGCACACCCAGACCCAGGAACCCCACGCAGACATGGGGAGAACGTGCCGGCAATCAAACCCAGGCTCCGAGGAAGCGGCACGGACCACCGTACCGTCCAATTAGATGATGACTGAGTAGAAACAATGGGGAGAAGAAAGGGGAATGGCATTGAATCGATTTGAGAGCGGGTATAGACATGATGGGCTGAATGGCCTCCTTCAATTCTGTGATTCTGGTGGTGATCTTTCAAGAGAATTGGGAAAATTGATCAGTGGAGGACTAAAACAGGGATGTACTGTTGAGGCTTCATTAGGCTCCGGTCAGGCTATATTTGGGATATTGTGAGGAATTTTGGGCCCCGTTTTTTTTAAGGAAGGATGTGCTGGTCTTGGAGAGGCTCCAGAGGAAGTTCATTGAAGCTTGATGTAGGGCCTCAAAATAAAGAGACTGCTATTTAGAACCAAGGAGAGGAAGAATTTCTTCAGCCAGAGTGAGTTGTGAGAAGGATGTAGAGATGCTTTAGTGGACAGGCTGAGGGTGCGGGCATGGCAGGAGAATGTGGGTAAAGGTGAGGTTATCACTTTGGGAATTGAATAGGTGTATGAGGCGAGGGGAGGGGTGCTGAGGGAGAGGAAAAAGGAGGAGGCGGGCTGGGCGAGGGGTCTGGCAGAGGGGAGGCTAGGGGAGGAGACGCTGGGGGAGAGGAAGGTGGGGAGGTTGAGGGGCTACGGGAGGAGAGGTTGGAGAGGCAGGAGGAGAGGAGAGTGGGGGAGTGGGGGAGGGAGAGGCAGGAGGGGGAGAGTGGGGAGGGGAGGTGGGGAGGCAGGAGGAGGGGAGAGTGGGGGAGGGAGGGTTGGGGAGGCAGGAGGGGGGAGAGTGGGGGAGGGGAGGTTGGGAGGCAGGAGGAGGGGAGAGTGGGGAGGGAGGTTTGGGGAGGCAGGAGGAGGGGAGAGTGGAGGAGGGGAGGTTGGGGAGGTAGGAGGAGGGAGAGTGGAGGGGAGGTTGGGGAGGTAGGAGGAGGGGAGAGTGGGGAGGGGAGGGGGGAGGGAGGAGGGGAGAGTGGGGAGGGAGGTAGGAGGAGGGAGAGGGGGGAGGGGGAGGAGGTAGGAGGAGGGGAGAGTGGGGGGGAGGTTGGGGAGGCAGGAGGAGGGAGAGTAGGGGAGGGGAGGTTGGGGAGGTAGGAGGAGGGGAGAGTGGAGGAGGGGAGGTTGGTGAGGCAGGAGGAGGGGAGAGTGGGGGAGGGGAGTTGGGGAGGCAGGGAGGGGAGGGAGGGGGGAGGTTGGGAGGCAGGAGGAGGGGAGGAGGGGGGAGGGGAGGTTGGGGAGGCAGGAGGAGGGGAGAGTGGGGGAGGGGAGGTTGGAGGCAGGTGGGGAGGGGAGGTTGGGAGGCAGGAGGAGGGAGGTGGGGGAGGGAGGTTGGGGAGGCAGGAGGGGAGAGTGGGGGAGGGGAGGAGGCAGGAGGAGGGGAGGAGTGGGGGAGGGGAGGTTGGGGAGGTAGGAGGAGGGGAGAGTGGGGGAGGGGAGGTTGGGGAGGCAGGAGGAGAGGAGAGTGGGGGAGGGGGTTGCGGAAGGCAGGAGGAGGGAGAGGGGGAGGGGGAGGTTGGTGAGGCAGGAGGAGGGAGAGTGGGGGAGGGGAGTTGGGGGAGGCAGGAGGAGAGGAGAGTGGGGGAGGGGAGGTTGGTGAGGCAGGAGGAGGGGAGAGTGGGGGTGAGGGGAGGTTGGTGAGGCAGGAGGAGGGGAGAGTGGGGGAGGGTTGGGAAGGCAGGAGGAGAGGAGAGTGGGGGAGGGGAGTTGGGAAGGCAGGAGGAGAGGAGAGTGGGGGAGGGGAGGTTGGGGAGCAGGAGGAGGGAGAGTGGAGGAGGGGGGGAGGTGGGGGAGGGAGGGAGGGGAGGAGAGAGAGTGGGGGAGGGAGGTGGGAAGGCAGGAGGAGGGGAGAGTGGGGGAGGGGAGGTTGGGGAGGCAGGAGGAGAGGAGAGTGGGGAGGGGAGGCAGGAGGAGGGGAGAGTGGGGGAGAGGAGGTTGGGAAGGCAGGAGGAGGGGAGAGTGGGGAGGGGAGGTGGGAAGGCAGGAGGGGGGGAGAGTGGGGGAGGGGAGGTTGGTGAGGCAGGAGGAGGGGAGTGGAGGAGGGGAGGTAGGTTTGGAGGAGGGGAGGCAGGAGGAGGAAAAGGCAGGAGGAGGGGAGAGTGGAGGAGGGGAGGTGGGGTAGGGAGGGGAGAGTGGAGGAGGGAGGTTGGGGAGGCAGGAGGAGGAGAGTGGGGGAGGGGAGGTTGGGGAGGTAGGAGGAGAGGAGAGTGGGGGAGGGGGTTGTATTGTTTGGTACGTTTGAAAATGATCACGGCAAAGTATGTTTTTCTTCCAATTTTACACAAACAGCAGCTCAGCATGAAAGCAACAACCTTCAAACTGAGGTATGTTCAATGGGGTATTTATACAGACATGTGTATGTTACATACAGTGTTTACACTAATCTGTGTTTGATATATACAATGTTTATACTAACCGTGTATGTTAGATACAGTGTTTATACTAACCCCTCTGTGTTAGACACAGCGCTTACACTAACCCGTGTGTGATACACAGTGTTTACACTAACCCGTGTGTATTATATACAGGGGTCTGTTTTGGGGCCCCTGCTGTTTGTAATTTTTATAAATGATCTGGATGAGGGTATTGAGGGATGGATCAGTAAATTTGCAGATGATACTAAAGTTGGTGGTGTGGTAGATAGTGAAGATGGGTGTTTTAGTTTACAGAGTGACTTGGACAAGTTGCAGAGCTGGGCCGAGAGGTGGCAAATGGAGTTTAATGTGGAAAGGATTCTCTGGGAGGCAAGAGAGGAGATTGCAGAGCCTCTGGCTCTGATCTTCAGGTCCTCGTTGGTTACGGGTGTGGTTCCGGAGGACTGGAGGATAGCGAATGTGGTCCCATTGTTTAAGAAGGGGAAGAGAGACCTTCCAGGGAATTAGAGGCCAGTGAGTCTTACTTCTGTTGTGGGCAAGGTATTGGAGAGAATTATTAGGGATAGGATTTATAGTTATTTAGAGAGAAATGAATTGATTGGGGATAGTCAGCATGGTTTTGTGAAGGGTAGGTCATGCCTTACTAACCTCATTGAGTTTTTTGAGAAAGTGAACAGAGAGGTGGATGGGGGTAAGGCGGTTGATGTAGTATATATGGACTTTAGTAAGGCTTTTGATAAGGTGGCCCATGGAAGACTTCTACAGAAAATGAAGATGTGTGGAATAGAGGGTGATTTAGCTAATTGGATTAGAAATTGGCTGGCAGATAGAAGAAAGAGGGTGGTGGTTGATGGGAGATTTTCATCGTGGAGTTCGGTGACGAGTGGTGTGCCTCAGGGGTCTGTTTTGGGGCCCCTGCTGGTTGTAATTTTTATAAATGATCGGGATGAGGGTATTGAGGGATGGATCAGTAAATTTGCAGATGATACTAAAGTTGGTGGTGTGGTAGATAGTGAAGAGGGGTGTTTTAGTTTGCAGAGTGACTTGGACAAGTTGCAGAGCTGGGCCGAGAGGTGGCAAATGGAGTTTAATGTGGAAAAGTGTGAGGTAATGCACTTTGGCAGGAACAATAAATGTGTAGAGTATAGGGCTAATGGTAGGGGTCTTAATAGTGTTGAGGAACAGAAGGATCTTGGTGGATGTGTCAATAGATCCCTGAAAGTAGGCAGTCAAGTGGATAAAGTTGTTAAGAAGGCATATGGAGTCTTAGCTTTTATTGGCAGGGGGATTGGAATTTAGGAGCCACAGCATCATGTTGCAACTGTACAAAACTCTAGTGCGGCCGCACTTGGAGTATTGTGTGCAGTTCTGGTCCCCATATTATAAGAAAGATGTGGAGGCATGGGAGAGGGTACAGAGGAGGTTTACCAGGATGTTGCCTGGTATGGAGGGCAGGTCCTATGAAGAGAGGTTGAAGGGATTTGAGGTTGTTTTTGTTAGAAAGGAGGCGGCTAAGAGGGGATCTTATTGAAGCATATAAGATGATTAGAGGTTTAGATAGGGTGGACAGTGACAGCCTTTTTCCTAGGATGGAGAAAGCTAGCACTAGGGGACACAGCTTTAAATTAAGGGGTATGAGTTATAGGACGGATATCAGAGGTAGTTCTTTACTCAAAGAGTGATTAGGGAGTGGAATGCTCTGCCTGCAGCTGTTGTAGATGCGCCAAGTTTGGTGGCGTTTAAGAGGTTAATTGATAAGTATATGGAAGAGAAGGGAATGGTTTAGTTTGGAGGGGCATTTCTTTTTATTTTGGTCGGCACAACATCGAAGGCCGAAGGGCCTGTTCTGTGCTGTATTGTTCTATGTTCTATGTTCTATATACAACGTTTATACTATATCCCCTCCCCCATGCTCCCCTCCTTCTGCCTCCCCAACTTGTCCTCCCCCAGCTTCCCCTCCGCCAGACCCCTTGCCCAGCCCTCCTCTTCCTCTTTCCTCTCCCTCAGCACCCCTCCCCTCGCCTCATTCAATATTCAATTCCCAAAGTGGATAACCTCACCTTTACTCACATTATACAGCACCTTCCAATGCATATGCCCGCACCCTCAGCCTGTCCAAATAACACAAAAGTATCTCTACATCCTCCTCACAATTCACTCTGGCTGAAGAAATTCTTCCTCTCCTCAGTTCTAAATGGCTGTCTCTTTACTTTGAGGCCCTCTGTGTTAGACGCAGTGCTTAAACTAACCCGAGTGTGTTATATACAGTGTTTATACTAACCTGTGTGTACATAGTGCTTGCACTAACCTGTGTATGATAGTCATTACATTATCCTATGTATATTATATACAGTGTTTATACTAACTCCTCTGTGTTAGACACAGTGCTTACACTAACCTGTGTGTGATATACAGTGTTTATTCGAACCTGTGTTCTATATACATTGTTTACACTAATCCATGTGTGTTATATACAGTATTTACACTAACCCATGTGTGTTATATACAGTGTTTACACTAACCTGTGGGTGTGTGTTATGTGCAGTGTTTATTCTAACTGGTGTGTGTGTTATGTGCAATGTTTATACTAACCCGTGTGTGTTATGTTCAGTATTTACACTAATGGGTGTGTGTGTTATGTGCTGTGTTTACACTAACCGGTGTGTGTTATGTGCAGTGTTTACACTAATCGGTATGTGTGTTATGTGCAGTGTTTACACTAACCGGTGTGTGTTATGTGCAGTGTTTACACTAATCGGTATGTGTGTTATGTGCAGTGTTTACACTAACCGGTGTGTGTTATGTGCAGTGTTTACACTAACCAGTGTGTGTTATGTGCAGTGTTTACACTAACCAGTGTGTGTGTTATGTGCAGTGTTTACACTAACCGGTGTGTCTTATGTGCAGTGTTTACACTAACCAGTGTGTGTGTTATGTGGAGTGTTTACACTAACCGGTGTGTGTGTTATGTACTGTGTTTACACTAACTGGTGTGTGTGTTATGTACTGTGTTTACACTAACCAGTGTGTGTGTTATGTACTGTGTTTACACTAACCGGTGTTGTCTTGTGTGCAGTGTTTACACTAACCGGTGTGTGTGTTATGTACTGTGTTTACACTAACCGGTGTGTCCTGTGTGCAGTGTTTACACTAACCAGTGTGTGTGTTATGTACTGTGTTTACACTAACCGGTGTGTCTTATGTGCAGCGTTTACACTAACCGGTGTGTGTGTTATGTACTGTGTTTACACTAACCGGTGTGTGTGTTATGTGCAGTGTTTACACTAACTGGTGTGTGTTATGTACTGTGTTTACACTAACCGGTGTGTGTCTTGTGTGCAGTGTTTACACTAACCGGTGTGTGTGTTATGTACTGTGTTTACACTAACCGGTGTGTCTTATGTGCAGCGTTTACACTAACCGGTGTGTGTGTTATGTACTGTGTTTACACTAACCGGTGTGTCTTATGTGCAGTGTTTACACTAACCAGTGTGTGTGTTATGTACTGTGTTTACACTAACCGGTGTGTCTATGTGCAGCGTTTACACTAACCGTGTGTGTGTTATGTACTGTGTTTACACTAACTGGTGTGTCTTGTGTGCAGTGTTTACACTAACCGGTGTGTCTTATGTGCAGCGTTTACACTAACCGGGTGTGTGTTATGTACTGTGTTTACACTAACCGATGTGTCTATGTGCATGTTTACACTAACCAGTGTGTGTGTTATGTATTGTGTTTACACTAACCGGTGTGTGTGTTATGTACTGTGTTTACACTAACCGGTGTGTGTGTTATGTGCAGCGTTTACACTAATCGGTGTGTGTGTGTTATGTACTGTGTTTACACTAACCGGTGTGTGTGTGTTATGTACTGTGTTTACACTAACCGGTGTGTGTGTGTTATGTACTGTGTTTACACTAACCGGTGTGTGTGTTATGTGCAGTGTTTACACTAACCGGTGTGTCTTATGTGCAGCGTTTACACTAACCGGTGTGTCTTATGTGCTGTGTTTGCATTGCCACAGCACATTGATTGTCACTTTGCTTTTTACTTTTACCTCTCCCTATTTCCTGGACATTTTCTACCACTCGGTCAAGGCTTGAGAGGAAAAATCATGCTTCCTTTTCTGCAAAGAGACATTGTTGCTCAGGATAGCATTAGTTACCTTCAGGGGAGCAAGAAAATCAGCGTCTGACTATGACCGTTGCTAATTTGAGCGTCTTGCCTGCTATCATTATTCGTTACATCTCTGACTGGAAACGTGAAATGTGTCTTTCTGCACTTTTTCAACAGGTCGAACAGGGGATGGTTTATGCGACGCTGGATCTGAATGTACTGGCGAAAGCTTCATCAAAAAGGGAAAACGTGGAGGAGACTGTGTACGCCTCTGTGAAGTGCAGCGAAACTTAACAGCGGCCTTTTGCCTTGTGTGTAATCCCTTTTAAAAATGGTTTACAGCATCTGTGTAATAAACCCTGTGAATTTCTACATGTATGTACATGTACGTGAGCTTGTGTTCTGTCTGAAATCCATCTTGCCTTGTGTAATCCTCCTCCTGTTCCTCTGGCTGACTGTTAAAATGCAGGAATATCGGGCAAGCAATGGGCCACAATCAGCACTGCTCCCTCCGGATTTATGTCCTGTTTTCCTATTCTGTGCTCTTCATGCAATGATACAGGCTGGAATTCTCCGATCGTGTAAACCCCGCTACATGGTGGCACAGTAGTTAGCACTGCTGCCTCGCAGCGCCAGGGACCTGGGTTCGATTCCCGTCCTTGGGTCACTGTCTATGCGGAGTCTGCACATTCTCCCCGTGTCTGCATGGGTTTCCTCACTGCACATAACACACACACACCGGTTAGTGTAAACACTGCACATATCGCACACACCGGTTAGTGTAAACACTGCACATAATACACACACCGGTTAGTGTAAACACTGCACATAACACACACACACCGGTTAGTGTAAACACTGCACATAACACACACACACCGGTTAGTGTAAACACTGCACATAACACTCACACTGGTTAGTGTAAACACTGCACATATCGCACACACCGGTTAGTGTAAACACTGCACATAACACACACACCGGTTAGTGTAAACACTGCACATAACACACACACCGGTTAGTGTAAACACTGCACATAACACACACACCGGTTAGTGTAAACACTGCACATAACACTCACACTGGTTAGTGTAAACACTGCACATATCGCACACACCGGTTAGTGTAAACACTGCACATAACACACACACCGGTTAGTGTAAACACTGCACATAACACTCACACTGGTTAGTGTAAACACTGCACATAACGCACACACCGGTTAGTGTAAACACTGCACATAACACTCACACTGGTTAGTGTAAACACTGCACATATCGCACACGCCGGTTAGTGTAAACACTGCACATAACACACACACCGGTTAGTGTAAACACTGCACATAACACACACATCGGTTAGTGTAAACACTGCACATAACATACACACCGGTTAGTGTAAACACTGCATATAACACACACACCGGTTAGTGTAAACGCTGCACATAACACACACACCGGTTAGTGTAAACACTGCACATAACACACACACCGGTTAGTGTAAACACAGTACATAACACACACATCGGTTAGTGTAAACACTGCATATAACACACACACCAGTTTCCTCCCACAGTCTAATCAGCACAGACGTGCTGATTGGCCATGCTAAATTCTCCCTCAGTGTACCCAAGCCGGAGTGTGGGGATTAAGGGATTTTCACAGTAACTTTGTTGCAGTGTTAATGTCTCAATTGTGACATTAATAACAAAACTTGAAATAATCTTTACTGCTGCCAGTGTGGCAAAGGATTTGGCCCTCAGTGGTGGCACAGTGGTTGGCACTGCAGCCTCACAGCCTCATGGCCCTGGGTTCGATTCCCGGCTTGGGTCACTGTTTGCGTATAGTGTGTCCGTGTCTGCGTGGGTTTCCTCCGGGTGCTCCGGTTTCTTCCCACAGTCCAAAGATGTGTGGGTTAGATTGAATTTTTTTTTTTAAATTCATTCATGAGCATCATTGGCTGAGCCAGCATTTATTGCCCATCCCTGGCTGAGCTTGTTCAGAGGCAGTTGAAAATCGACCATGTTGCTGTGACTTTGGAGTCACAGCAACATGGTCGACCGGGCATGGTCTTACCCGGTCATGCTTGACCGGGTAAGAACAGCAGACTTCCTTCCCTAAGGGGCATTAGTGAACCAGATGGGTTTTTCCGGCTATTAACAATGGTTTCACGGCTATCAGTAGATTCCTAATTCCAGATATATTGGAATTGGAATTTTTTTCAAATTCCAATTTCAAATTTCACCATCTGCCGGATTCGAACCCGGGTCCCCAGAACGTTAGCTGGATTTCTGGGTTAATAATCCAGCGATTATACCATGGGAAACTAACCATTAGTAACCGGGGGATTAGCAGGGTAGAAGTGCAGGGTTATGGGGATAGAACCTGGGTGGGATTGCGGTCGGTGCAGACTTGATGGGCCAAATGGCCTCCTTTTGCATTGCAAGAATTCCGCGTTCCATTTATAGCAGTGGGACTGGGATTGCGGATGAGGTCGGAGAATTTTCGCGATAGCCTCAGAAAGCAAAGCCCGGATTGGAAGTTTCCCCCATTCCATTCTTTGCTTTGGATTAAAAGGCACTTTCGATGCATAATATTTTGTGTGCATTCCATTGCTCAATGACCACTGTATAAAAAAACCGTTAAATCATCTATAGTACCGCATTCAACAGTACTCATTGTTATCACAATGATCCAGAACTTCCAGTCTGAATCCTAGCTTTAAGTTCATTGTGCATACAGAATCCCTCCAATGCCATTGACCCATTGAGTCTGCATCGATCACAATGCCACCCAGGAACTATTCCTATCACTCCGCAAATTTACCCTGCTAATCCCTCTGACACTCAGGTCAATTCAGCATGGCCAGTCAACCTAACCAGCACCTCTTTCGGACTGTGGGAGGAAACCCATGCAGACATGGGGAGAACGTGCAAACTCCGCACAGACAGTGACCCCGAAGCCAGAATTGAACCCGGGTCCCTGGCCCTGTGAGGCAACAGTGCTAGCCACTGTGCCAGCGTGCCATCCCACTGTGCACTGCACGTGCGCGCTGGGATAATGAGGAAGTGACGTGGAAATGCTCGCTGGAAGCGCGCCATATTTAAACATCGCATTCTGCTTTCAAAAATGCTGGCGTTGAAGAGTTAAATTACACTCTCTCCCTTGTCTCAATTACTTACACTGATGATGAGTGAGTTTTTAACCCTTTTTTATTTGCATTTTTTTTCCTGGTCTAGCTACAGTGATGAGAGGCAACAGATATTCTTTTTAGTAAATGTTTTGACATGATGCTCAACATATATGTATAATGCACGGAAAAAAATGTTTTTTTTTTAATTTTGTTATGGTCAATAATTCCAGTAATAGAACAACTGGGTTCATAGATAACAAGCTGGGGGTTTGTGTCTGGAATAAATTTCAGCTGAATCGTAGAACAGAATCCCCGAAGTGTAGAAGGAGGCCATTCAGTCCATTGAGATGGCACTGAGTACAATTCCACCTAGATCCTATTCCCACAGACGTACAAATTTGCCCCACTAATTCCCCTGACTCTAAGGGGCAATTTAGCACGGCCAATCCACCTAACCCGCAGATCTTTGGACTCTGGGAGGAAACCCACACAGAAGCAGGGACAATGTGCACAGACAGTGACCCAAGCCGGGAATTGAACCCGGATCCCTGGCACTGTGAGGCAGCAATGCTAACCACTGTGCCACCCAAAAGTAATGTCAGAAATGATCCAGGCAGAGAACAGAACACCCAGCCCTCAATGGGAAGGATTGAATCCTTGAATCTGGTGTCTTCGACCACTTGACCATCCCAACAAGTCCAATTTGGATTTTGCTATCTATTTTAAGGTGCATTTACCCCAATTTTAAGAATCCCCCCAATGTAGTATTGATCCTTAGAAGCCTACTTTTATCATGGGAAGTTTGCAATTTGGCTAGCTCATATGCTCTAGGGGAATATATTCCTTAAGATAACATGCCTGCTATAAGCTGATGTAAATTATCTGGCTGATAGATATTACAGAATCCAGGGCAGGTTGAAAATCTGGAGTTATATTGCACCATTATGCTTTTAGCTTGGCTTTTAACTGAAGTTCTTTTTGAGGCTTCATTATAGGCTACATGTAAAATGCAGAGATCTTCCGTCCAAACTCTTCTCCTTCCTGTCCCATCCCCTATTGCCCCCTTGCCTTACCCCCTCTCTCTTCCGTATTCTCCCTTCCCCTCCCAGTTTCCCCATCCCTACCACCCTTCCCTCTGCCTCATCCCATTTTTCCCCCTTCGTCCCCTCTCCCTTCTCCTTCACCTTTGCCCTTTCCCCATCCCAATCTCCTTATTTTCACCATTCACCAATCCCTACCTCCACTCTCCCCCTTCCCCTTCTGCTCTCTCCTTCCCTGTCCCCCTTATCTTCTCCCTCTCCCTTCCCCCTTCCATCCTCTTCCTACCCCATTCCTTCCCACTTGTTCCCTCTCCTTCCCCTTTTTGCCCCCACTTCATATCCCACCCTCACCTCCTTCTTTAATAATACAATTATTCTGTTAACGTATAAAAATATTTTATTGATTACCGTTGTAGAGAAAGTATATATTTTGTCAAAAATTTGAAAAGCTGAGACAAATAAAATGTCTCAATGCAGCTGCTGAAGCAAAATGTCTATCGTTTATTTATTAGTGTCAGATTACATTAACACTGCAATGAAGTTACTGTGAAAATCCCCTATTAACCACACTCCATTGTTCGGGTACACCAAGGGAGAATTTAGCACGGCCAATGCACCCTACCCAGCACGTCTTTCAGACTGTGGGAAGCACCCGGCGGAAACCCATGCAGACACGGGGAGAATGTGCAAACTCCACACAAACAGTACCCCAAGCCGGGAATTGAACCCAGGTCCCTGGCAGTCTTTCGGAATAAACCTACAGTTATCGTAGAACCCCTGCAATGCAGAAGAAGGCCAATTGGCCTATCAAGTCTGCACCAACAACAATCTCACCCAGGCCCCATCCCCATGACCCTATGCATTTACCCTAGCTAGTGGCCCTGACACTAAGGGGTGCTTTAGCATGGCCAATCCAACTACCCCGCACATCTTTCGGAGAGTGGGAGAAAAGCAGGAGCACCAGGAAGGAGCTCACACAGACATAGAACATAGAACATAGAACAATACAGCACAGAACAGGCCCTTCGGCCTTCGATGTTGTGCCGACCAAAATAAAAAGCAATGCCCCTCCAAACTAAACCATTCCCTTCTCTTCCATATACTTATCAACTAACCTCTTAAACGCCACCAAACTTGGCGCATCTACAACAGCTGCAGGCAGGGCATTCCACTCCCTAATCACTCTTTGAGTAAAGAACCTACCTCTGATATCCGTCCTATAACTCATACCCCTTAATTTAAAGCTGTGTCCCCTCGTGCTAGCTTTCTCCATCCTAGGAAAAAGGCTATCACTGTCCACCCTATCTAAACCTCTAATCATCTTATATGCTTCAATAAGATCCCCTCTTAGCCGCCTCCTTTCTAACGAAAACAACCTCAAATCCTTCAACCTCTCTTCATAGGACCTGCCCTCCATACCAGGCAACATCCTAGTAAACCTCCTCTGTACCCTCTCCAATGCCTCCACATCTTTCTTATAATGTGGCGACCAGAACTGCACACAATACTCCAAGTGCGGCCGCACTAGAGTTTTGTACAGCTGCAACATGATGCTGCGGCTCCTAAATTCAATCCCCCTACCAATAAAAGCTAAGACTCCATAAGCCTTCTTAACAACTTTATCCACTTGACTGCCTATGACATGGGGAGAATATGCAATCCCCGCACAGGAAAGCCAGGATTTGAATGTGGGACCTTGGCACTGTGAGTCAGCAATGCTAACCACTGTGATACCGTGCTACACACTTTCACCTTGATATTCAGAATGAATGGAGGTTGTCTCCTTGTTGTTCGGCCGTGAGCCACCAGGCGGAGCCGTTGTAATATTTTGTGACCCTCTTCGAACACACGAACAACTTACCCTTTGAAACTCCGCTTCTGAAAAACGCGGCCGGAATTCTGCCAAAAGAATTCTAAGCGTTGAATTCATGGGAAAAGTGGAGTAATTCACGCTGTTTTTCTCAGTGGGAGTTCAGGGAAGAATCTCCCGCACACTGCTGCACTGCAGAGGCCACCAGTGTGATGACTATCATTACATTTCAGGAGGCAGGGCCTATTCCCGACAGAGAGGCTGATATCAACGTGCTGAGGGGTCCATTGCGCATGTGCTGATCTGTTGGTGCTGAGATCGGTGCCTTGCCCCACTCTAATGACTTCCCAATCGCTGGCCAGCCCCGCGAACCCCTCAATGCCAGCTCTCCACCACCCCCCACAGCCCACTCACTGGCCTCTTAACCGTTCCCAGGCTCAGCCCCAATCCTTCACCCCTCCTCAGGCCATCGGGATCTCCAGCTCCCCCCCTTATTATTTTATTCCTCCCCCCTCCACCAAAAGTAACCCACTCTGCCCCTCTGCAGTGCCAACTCCCACTGGCAAGCTGCCCATCCTGCTGACTGCCCCCCCTACAGCCCTCCCCAGTTGCTGGCCTCCCTCTTTGCTCAACTGGCAGTGGGACCCCCCGCACCGATCGCCCCCTAGGGCCTTCCCAGCTAGGCCCCTTCCCATCAGGGTCTGCTCTCAGCTGCTCCAGGCCCATGGCACTGCTCCATGCCTGGTGGGCAGTGCCAAGTTGCACCCCGGGCATTGGCACTTTGCCCCATTGGTAGCACAGGCCAGCACTGCCATGGTGCAAATGCCCAGGGAGCATCCCTTCCTGCACCCCCTGCCCCTCTGAGGGATCCCGATCGCCCTCCCTTCACGGTGAACTACTCTGGCCGAGACTGGGGACAGGGAGGATGAGATGAGGGAAACCTGTATTCGCAGAGTCCTTGCAGTGCTGAAGGAGACTGGGAAGCTATTTGGCCCATTGAAACTGCCCTGATTCTCCAAACTGCACAACCCTCCCCTTCCCCTTCTACCCCTGTAACCCCAAATGAGCAAATCCACCTACTGCGCACATCTCGGGACCACGAAGAGACAATTTAGCATGGCCCAGCTGCCTAAATTCCAATTTTTGGAGGTTGGGAGGAAACCCACGCAGGTACAGGGAGAACGCGCATCGACAGTGACCCAAGATGGAATCGAACCTGGGTCCCTTGCGCTGTGAGGAGGCAGTGCTAACCATCGTGCTATCACGCCATCCTTAGTTGACATTCCAAATAGGGATGGCGTGCCGGCACAACAATTTGCCTCCTCCTCCCAGCGCCAGGGACCCAGGTTCGATTCTAACCTTGGGTCAACGTGGAGTCTGCGCGTTCTCCCCGTGTCTGCGCGGGTTTCCTCTGAAGGCTCTAGTTTCCTCCCACGACCTGAAAGACGTGCTGGTTAGGTGCATTAACCTGGACAGGGGCCGGAGTGTGGCGAGTGGGGGAATTTTACAGTAACTTCATTGCGCTGTTAATGTAAGCCTTACCTGTGACCATTAATTAAACTTTGACGTTGCCAGACAAACATCACATGAAACTGTTCATAAAACTCGTGGTTTACAAGCCTTCAACGATTTAAAATTGTTAACCAGGCCACAAATAATAAATGGCCCGTGGAAATTAGAACAATTCTGTTTTTGTACATGGAACAAATGCAAGAGTTTAGCTAATGATCTACATTACAGTACATGAGAGGTGTCTCAGGAACTCAGTCATCATCTCTCCCCTGATAAGTTTAATCGAAGGTTCGCACGGGGCAAGGTCAATTTTAGTGGGACCAGGAAGGAACTTTCAACAGTTAACTCAGGGAGCCTGTGAGAAGGCAAAGGGGTGTCTGATAAGTGGGAGGCTTTCAAAAGGGGCAGTGTTCATTGTAACCCTCTTAGAGTGAAGGGCTCGGCTGGCAGGAATAGGGAACCCTGGATGACTTGGGTTATTGAGGCCCCGGTCAAGAGGAAGAAAGAGACACATCAGATGTAGAGGCGGCTTGGATCAAGTGGATTCCTTGAAGAGTATAGGGGGTGTAGAGTTAAGAGAGAAATCAGGAGGATAAAAAAAGGGGACACGAGATTATTTTGGCAGATAAGGCAAAGGAGAATCCAAAGAGCTTCTACAAATACCTAAAACACAAAAGAGTAACAAGGGAGAGAGTAGGGCCTCTTAAGGATGAAGAAGGTCATCTATGTGCGGATCCAGAAGAGATGGGTGAGATCCTAAACGAATATTTCTCATCAGTATTTACCGTTGAGAAAAGCAGGGATGTTAGGGAACTTGTGGAAATAAATAGTGATGTCTTGAGGAACGTACATATAACAGAGAAGGAAGTGCTGGAAGTCTTAAAGCAAATCAAGTCAGATAAATCCCTGGGACCTGATGAAGTTTATCCCAGGACATTGTGGGAGGCCGGGGGGAAATTATGGGTCCCCTAGCCGAGATATTTGAATCATCGATATTCACGGGTGAGGTGACTGAAGATTGGATTTGGCAAATGTTGTGCCTTTGTTTAAAAAGGGCTGCAGGGAAAAGCCTGGGGACTACAGGCCAGTGAGGCTCACATCTGTGGTGGGTAAATTGTTGGAAGATAGTTTGAGAGACAGAATCTACAGGCATTTAGAGATGCGAGGAGTGATTAGAGACAGTCAGCATGGCTTTGTGAGTGGAAAATCATGTCTCACAAATTTAATTGAGTTTTTTTGAAGGGGTAATCCAGAAGGTAGATGAGGGCAGTGCAGTTGATGTTGTCGACATGGACTTTAGCAAAGCCTTTGACAAGGTACCACATAGTGGATTATTGCATGAGGTTAAATCTCACGGGATCCAGGGTGAGGTATCTAAATGGATACAAAACTGGCTTGATAATAGAAGGCAGAGGATGATTCTAGCGGGTTGCTTTTCAAACTGCAAACCTGTGACCAGCAGTGTGCCTCAGTGATCAGCGCTGGGTCTATTATTATTTGTCATTAATATTAATTATTAGTGTGCTTGGTTAATAAGCTTGCAGATAATACCAAGATTGATGGTAGTGAGGTAGTTTATCTCCAATTGCAATGGGATCTTAATCAATTGGGCCAGTGGGCTGATGAATGGCAGATGGAGTTTAATTTAGACAAACGCAAGGTTGATTTGGTTGATTGAACCAGGGCGGGACTTACTCAGTTAATGATAGGGCGAAGGGGAGAGTTACAGAACAAAGAGATGTAGGGGTACAGGTTCATAGCTCCCTGAAAGTGGAGTCACAGGTGGACAGAGTGGTGAAGAAGGCATTCGGCATGCTTGGTTTCATCAGTCAGAACAGTGAATACAGGAGTTGGGACGTCTTGTTGAAGTTGTACAAGACATAGGTAAGGCCACACTTGGAATACTGTGTGCAGTTCTGGTCTCCCTATTATAGAAAGGATATTATTAAACTAGAAAGAGTGCAGAAAAGATTTACTAGGATGCTACCAGGATTGAGTTATAAAGAGAGGCTGGTTAGACTGGGACTTGTTTCTCTGGAGTGTAGGAGGCTGAGGGGTGATCTTATAGAGGTCTATAAAATAATGAGGGGCAGAAATCAGCTACATAATCAATATCTTTTCCCAAAGGTAGGGGAGTCTAAAACTAAAGGGAATAGGTTCAAAGTGAGAGGAGAGAGATACAAAAGATCTAGAGGTGCAATGTTTTCACACAGAGGGTGGTGAGTGCCTGGAACAAGTTGCCAGAGGTAGTAGTAGAAGCGGGTACAATTTTGTCTTTTAAAATGTGTTACATGGATATGATGGATATAGAGGGATATGGGCCAAACACAGGGCATTGGGACCAGCTAACGGGTTAAAAAAAAGGGGCGATGTGGACAAGTTGAGGAGAACTTTCCATGCTGTAAATCTCTGACTCTATGACATTTCTACCCCTTGTTATCACCTTTGAGGGTTTCTACTTCCAGAGTTCTCTGCATTCTCAAAACTGACTCTGGGGATTTCCAATTTACAGAGTGAGGAATGTGTTAAGTGCAAACAGATCGGAGCTGGCTTTTCTGAACAAGATACGGAAGAGGTTATTCATCACTGCCTGATTCAGACGCCAGACATTGCACAATGAAAAGACTGTCCGACGCTTTTGATCGCATCTGTGGAGGCGGTAGCCTGGTGGTTTAACCGCTAGATTACTAATTCAGAAACTCAGCTAACGTTCTGTGGAGGTGGGTTTGAATGCCACCTCAACAGTTGGGGTGGCACAGTGCTGAGCACTGCTGCCTCACAGCACAGGGAGCCGGGTTTGATTCCCAGCTTGGAATGTGTACAGTCTGCACATTCTCCCCGTGCCTGCGTGGGTTTTCTCCGGGTGCTCCGGTTTCTTCTCACAGTCCGAAGGATGTGCTGGTTAGATGCATTGGCCGTGCTAATTTCTCCCTCAGTGTACCCGAACAGGCACCCGAGTGTGGGGATGAGTGGATTTTCTTACTAACTTCATTGCAGTGTTAATGTAAGCCTATTTAGAAATCATAGAAAAATCATACAAATCCTACAGTGCAGAAAAAGGCCATTTGGCCCATCGAGTCTGCACTGACCACAATCCCACCCAGGCCCTACCCCATATCCCTACATATTTTACCCACTAATCCCACTAAACTAGGCATCTGAAGACACTAAAGAGCAATTTTAGCACGGCCAATCAACCTAACCCACATATCTTTGGACTGTGGGAGGAAACCGGAGCACACAAAGGAAACCCGCGCAGACACGAGGAGAATGTGCAAACTCCACACAGACAGTGACCCAAGCCAGGAATCGAACCCAGGTCCCTGGGACTGGGAGGCAGCAATGTTAACCACTGTGCCGCCATGCCACCCCCTTTCTTTCAACTCCTGATAGGACAACCAAGCTACTGTTGGCACCTTGCCACATGAGAAAGGGAAAAAGTTCGCCGTCGATAATTACCGATCTTGTGTTTGGGTTTGGGAAATGGTAATTGTTTAAACCAAAGAAACTCATGCAATTTTTTTTTAAAAAAAATCCCTGTAAAGGCAAGTAATGTTATTCAAAGGGCTTTTTTTTAATACTGGGGGATATATTTATCTTGGATGTTCAAACCACTTCCCTTTGTGGTGATCTAATCTGTTCACTGTTCTTGTGAAATTCTGATATGACAACTTCCCTTTCAGTATTTTCTCTCTCTTCTCACTTCATGAGATGCAAGCAATCGACTCACAAAGGAAAGCTTAGCAAGTTTTGTATCTTCAGACTTTTATCAAATTCTTCGAGGAATGAACACTGCAGAATGACAGCAACATTAGTAGAATCCTACAGCACAGAGGGAGGCCATTTGGCCCTTCGAGGCAGCACCAACAATAATCCCACCCAAACTCTATCCTTAGAATCCCATATATTTACTCTGCTAAACTCTCCGACACTAAAAGACAATTTAGCACAGCCAATCAACCTAACTCACACATCTTCAGAGTGTGGGAGGAAACTGGAGTATGGAGAGAAAACCCACACAGACATGGGGAGAACATGCATACTCCACACAGACAGTGACCCAGCCTGGGAATCGAACCTGGGACCCTGGCATTGTGAGGCAGCAGTGCGAACCACTGCGCCACCTATTACTTGCCCACCCATCTTTTCCCCCTAAGAAGGAGATGTTGGCATTTATTAATTCCGCACTGGATAACAAACAGTGAGAGATCCAGCGATGGTAATGCAAGGGGCGGTGGTTAGACAAAGCATTTGGTATTTTTTTTTTATTAGTGTCACAAGTAAGGCTTACATTAACACCGCGATGAAGTTACTGTGACAATCCCCTGGTGGCCACACTCCTGTGCTTGTTCGTGCACACTGAGGGAGAATTTAGCATGGGCAATCCACCTAACCAGCACAATTTCCAGACTATGGGCAGAAACCGGAGGAAACCCACGCAGATACAGGGAGAACGAGCAGACTCCACATTGACAGCGACCCAGGCTGTGAATGGAACCCGTGTCCCTGGCTCTGTGAGGCTGCAGTGCTAACCACGGTGCCACTTCGGATGCACTCTTGTTGAAAATGATCATTGCCTGACACTTGTGTGGTGAGAAAGTTACTCACCACATGTCAACCCAAGCTCAGATATGCCCCACGTTTTGTTGCATTTGAATGAACGTGGACTGCTTCAGTGCCTGAGGACTTGCAAACGGTACTGAACATTGTGCAGACATCCCCTCTTCTGACCTTATGACAGAGGGAAGGCCATTGATGAAGCAGATGAAGGTGGTTGGGCCTTGCTCACTACCCCGAGGGACTCCTGCAGAGATCTTGCGTCACCTGTGACACTGGGGACCACTGGAGGAAGCTGAGATGGATCATCCGCTTGGCACTTCTGGTTGAAGACTGTTTCAGCCTTACCTTTTGCTACTCCATTGAGTTGTTTAATTATCCATTACCACTCTCCACTGGATGTGCCAGATCTGATTCACTGGTTGTAGGATCGCATATCCATGTCCTTCGCTTGCTCTTTAAGTCGTTGGGGTGCAAGTAGCTTGGTAGCTTCGCCAGGTTGGCACCTCAATTTTAGGTACGCCTGGTGTTGCTCTTGGCATTATCTCTTGCACTCTGCATTGCACTGGGGTTGAAAATCTGGCTTGATGGTAATGGATGGGAGGGAAATATGCTGGGCCAAGAGGCTACAGATTGTACAGGTCCACTGCTGTTGGTGGCCCACAGTGCCTCATAGATGCCAGTCTTGAGTTGCGAGATTGGTTCTCTCTCTGTCCCGTTTAACACGGGCGATAGTGCCCACACAACACGATGGAAGGGTGAAGAGGGTGGTCACTCTTACTGTGTTGGACAGATGCATCTGCAGCTGGCACATTGATAAGGACGAGGTCAAGTGTATTATTTTCTCTTGTTGGTTCCTTCTCGGCCTCTTGGCTAAGATGCAAATGAGATCAAGCCTTGGAGGAGGAGCTACTCCAATCTGCTTGGATCACGTAGATCAAATCCAAGAAGCGAGGTGAGAGTCCTGTCTTGTTACCTTGGATCGGGAATGTCTCAACTTGTTGGGACTCTGAATTGGATTTGATTTAACTTGGTTGGATGGGAATAAACAGAATAATTTTAAAAAATCCTCTTGTTGCCTCCTCCACCACCTTCTGCAGTTTGATTGTTTTGGACCCGACAGCCCAATCCGTCGTTCTGCTGCTGCTGAGCCATTCTTGTTTCCTTCTCTATGAATGGTATGCTCTGTCTGCATTGCGCGCAAGAAGAAATGCTTTAAGAGATACTTAGATGGGCACGT